>JAQGCH010000746.1:0-19903 GCA_034699485.1 Nanhermannia elegantula | reverse complement strand
ACAGTTCAGGTTTTAGTAATTTATTAAAGATTTAAATTTCAAGAAACCATCACTTATTTGGAGCCTAATTATCATTCAATTTCTATCAAACCATTGAAGACGAGAATTAACGATATATTCTGTTTCATCTGAGAGAATATACTCTAAGACTGTTAATCTCATTACATAAAAGTACACACCTTTAAAACCTGATTTAGTCAATAAATTTGTTTTTAAATAAAAAATGATAGGTTATCCAAAAATTAATTATGTGGTTCTGTATTCATTAAATGCCCAATTTCTTAATTTTATAATAACAATAAATTTTTTGAAAGTCAGATTATGTTTTCAAACTTAATTCAATTTCGAGACTCTAGTCTAAAA
The DNA here is from genome assembly GCA_034699485.1 of Nanhermannia elegantula. Lineage (NCBI taxonomy): Eukaryota > Metazoa > Arthropoda > Arachnida > Sarcoptiformes > Nanhermanniidae > Nanhermannia > Nanhermannia elegantula. The sequence goes on along the minus strand of JAQGCH010000746.1, from coordinate 19,540 downwards.
TTTTTTTGAGACTCGAGAAGTTTATTTCTCAAAATTGGTACTAGGCAGCATAATAAATTATTAATAAACTATAATTTTTTAGTTATAATAGTACTTTTAAAAGTGAGAAAATAAAACAAAATTGAATTTTAACAATTTGTTCAGATTTAGGTAAAAGCAAAATTTTAATTCTTGGCATTAAATGGATTCTTAACTTCAATGAATTCTAATAAAAATAAAAATGGGTTTGCAGTGATTCAGGAAATGGCGTTTACGCAAACTTCTGTAGTAAAACGAATAATTTTTGTGACAAGAATTTTAATTCAATCTTTGATCAGCAAAAATAAAATAATTTAATTTATCAATAACTAAACAATTGTAGAATAAATTATTTGATACAATTTTTATTATATTGTCTCAATAACAAACATCTCATATTAACAGAGTTACCAGCCGTCCAATTGTCACCTGAGAGTGAATTTGGTCAACTGGACGCTTATTTATATGCGTTGCTATTAATTTTTATGATTATTAAATTGTATTTTTAAAATTTTACAAAATTTCTATTGGAAAAAGTTCTCAAAACTGTATATAAGTGAAACAAGTTATAACTAGGGAAAGCATTGTTATTATTGCCTTACATGTATGTTTTCGAGCAAATATTGAAACAGTTCGGCGTAACATATTGATTCGGTTATGAACATGTTCCTTTTAGCAAAGTAAGTTGATTTTTAGCATAACATATTAAAAATGTTCGTGATAAAATTATAATTTTGCAACTACGGTTCACCTACCAATATTTGAAAACACACGAAACCATAAATTTAAAACTCACTTCAAATTTCAATTGATCTATTTAACCATTTTGCTTTCAATTATAATTTAAGGATATTTCTGTTTCATCAAGAATTCAAAAAATATTTATTCTTTACGCATCACTCGAATTGCTAGCCTGTCATCACACTAATTATAATCGGATAACCTTTGTATGCGATTTAGAGAATACAAACTATATTTCAATGAAGTAAAATTTTAAACCTAGTTATAAGCCGGCGATGAAAATTTCGCCGAATATTCATTTATTAGTACAGAAAACATGAAGATAAACAAAGTATAGGAAAGTATCTGATTTGATAGTCACGCACGTAATTCAAAACTTAATTTTTCTATTATAAGCAAAAGAACAGAAAAATTCTAACAAGTTTTGTAAACGCTTTGGTATAATCGAATAGATTTATAAGACAGTGAGTGATATTTATGGCAACTCTTGAAATAATGCAAATATTTTTCAAATAAAACAAAGAAATTTGATTAAAAAATTTTATTTGATAAGTAAAAAAAGTTTTTGGAAAACTGAGGGGTATAATTGAATTAAGTATTTTTTAATTGTACTGTAGATTTATAATAACGTTTAAAATATTATTTAAATAAATAAATGGATAAAAATAATGTCCAATTATTGGTCAGAAGATATTTTATTATAAAACTTTTTGAGGTTTAGGAATAATGTTAAGCCTGTATAACGTCTATCAAAAATGTAGTTAAAATGAAGTATAGATATAATAAATTAATAAAAAGGTATAATTTAAAGGCAACACATTTTCTTAAATTATTATTAAAATTTATAATACTATAGTACTATAGCTTCAGTGGTATAGTACTGTATGAAAACATTCAGAACTAATAATTTAAAGATTTGCAATGATCTACAGACAGATTCAGTGGTACAGTAATATCTCACTTCAAATTAGACACTTTTTTGCCTAAAGCACTAAAAGTTTAAGACAAGTGTTTGTAATATTTTTGCATACAATACTACTTAATATTAAGACTTTTGTTTTAAAATAATAACTTTTCGTGGGCTTAAATGGTAAACAAATAAATATGTTTTCCATAAATATGAACAAAAGTGAGTGAAAACTGCGAAAACATAGACACTTATTAATATCTAAGTAATCCTTAGTTTTTGGTTTTTCTTTGCCTTTTGAAAAGCCAATTGAAATCTTGTTTCAGTGATTTTGTGTCAATAATTAACTTAAGAAAGAATTCGCCAAAAGATATAGAAGTAAATTAAGTTAATTTAGATTAGATTTGATCAAATGGCCTGACTTTACCACATGATTCAGGTTTTAAAATAATTAATTTTATGTACAAATAATGAAATTATCTTTTTATAAAGTTAGGAATGAGAGACAACTAGAGAAAATGGTTTTCGTGCATTGAAATAAAAGTAATTGATTAAGTCTTTTGATTTATTCTTCCAGTGAAACACTTAGTATTTTATTTTTCAATTATAGTTTTATCTCAAATCCGTATTAATAAAAACACTTGAAGTAATTTGAGAGAAAGCCTTTTACAAAGAAAAGGCCGACTAAAGCAATGAGTTATTCTTTATATTTTTATGAATTAGTAAATGCTGTCTCAGTATATTATTTTTCCGATACATGAATTGGATATCTTTCTACATCAATAAACATCTATGAATTACGATTTTATTTTCATCTTTTAGTATAAAAGAATTTGTTACACATCTGCTCAAAATGATTATGATTACAATACATTTGAAAGAAGTCTTGTTGAAAAGCTTATAATTTATTGAAGTAAACGCTTGTCACAGATTTTATTCAATCAAATTAATAAGTTGTTAATGCATTAATAAATGTCAACTTTGTTTTATAATAAGTTTAGTTTAGAAAAATCCATATTTTTAATAATCATAGTATTGCTAAATAATAGCGTCTATGAGTTCGTGACCTCGTTTACTAAACTTTTAGATCTATATTTTGGTGAAATATTAGATAAAAGTCAAAATACCAAAAGGAAATCGCAATCAAATTACTATAGATGTTAGGATTTATGGACAATTTCTAAAACTTTTCGTATTGTAATAAAAATAGACATAAATTACTAATAACTCCTTATAAATGGCACTCACTTTCATCAAAAACAAATTAACAAATTAATATATTTTGAGATTATTTATTATGTGATTAATTAAACTTATTAATAAATTATGCGTTAAGTGACTTTTGAGATGTTCAAAGGAAACGCAAATTGAATATTAATTTCAAAAGAGGTCAAAAGTAATTAACTTTAGTTTTATTGATCTCAATCTCAAAAATAAAAGGCAGTTTTCAGTGCCGTACCCAGCTATGGGGCCAAGAGGGCGGGCCCCCTAAGCATTTTTCTCTATTCCTGAGTACGGCACTGTTGCTTTTCTTCATCAACAGTAAAAATGAATAATTAAACTAAATTTTTATTTTCTTTTTCATTGTTTGATTAATTAGAAGGAAAGCATTCATTTATTAATTAAGGACTTATGGAAATTTATAATAGTGTTTAATATTTTAAGACTTTTGCTTTAAACCAATGAATGGTTACTTTGTTTTTGATAACCATTTTTCATCTCAAATGTTTCCTTCTATTTACTAAAATAAAGAGCTTTTGGCTAAATAACAACGATTTAACTTTAATATAAGTTTTAAGTTTGATTTACAAAAACAATATTGACACTAAATGTTATGACCAGCAATTTCTGTCTGCTGGGGCTTAATGTCTAGCATTTCTCTAAACTATAAACACCTGTAATGATAGCATTGAATTTAAGTTTGAAAACAAATCAATTTTATTTAACCTCTAACTAATTAAATTAAATTAAAATGCATTCAATGTTTTCAAAATCTCTGGTGTGAGACTTCATTAATGATTACGATATAAGAATAAACTAAAGTAATACTTATAAAAGTTCTGAACAAATGTAAGATTTAGTAGTGTTTAGAAATCGATTGAAATCAGATTTAACTAAATGATTGGCGAAACTCATTTATTAATATTAAATATATCATACTATATAATAGTAGTACCCGATTGTACCGTAGGGTATATTTCTCTGAATAAATTCTACTTCTAATTGTATTGAATCTTGTCTTATGAATGAGTGTTTTTTGTTAGTTATAATTTATAACTTATAAGTCATTAAAATTAAAATAAAACATATGAAATATGAAGTTAATTCTAGAAATGCAATAATATATTTCTTATAATAACTAAAAAGATGAACATTAAATCAAAATCCTTAATAATTTCTTTTCAATTTCTATAAATATTAAATTATTTTTAAAATTTTGAATATATTTTATAACGTTTTCATCAACCAAATCCCCTAATGAGAGGAAGGTCTCACTGAAGCCCATGTTGAGGGCCATAGGGGTGTTAAAAAACACTGAATATGTGGCCAACATATTGCAGAAAAAAATGGACACGCCTGAGGTTCGAACTCAGACCCTTCGATTCGACAGCAAAGCCATAGCGCATTGCGCCACTACTTTATAAGGTTTAAAAGATAATAGTTATTATATAATATAAACTTTTAAATATCAAAGTAAAACTCGTAAGTAGTTGACTAAGGCTTTGAGTTTCGTTACGGTCTACGATCGTATAGTTCATAAAGTAATGAAGTTTCCTCCTCTTCTTGTATCATAGCTTCTATAGAAAGCCAAAACAATTTTTTAATGAAATTTATTTTTAGAGCATTTTAGATAATCACTAACCACTTCTTTGTGTGTTTCATCCAAAATAACAACATAACTTTAATTGTCATACTTATTATTATATATATTGGAAATAATTTAAAGAAAATTAGCCTAAAATTGTTATAAAAATATAAAAAAGATTTGATAAGATCCTAACTTAATCAAAATTAGGGTGTTTTTTGTGATAAATTAGCATGGCAGTGGTTAATCTTCAAAATACCTCAGCAATAGGACATCCCATTGCAGATCTGTCACCTAAACAGTTGCTGTCCTCTTAATCAAGACCACAATTTTAATTTAATTTCAATATAAATAAAAGAAGTTATTTTTAGCTCATTTAGGATCGAACATATTGTACTACCAATGCTTGTGTTAATCAAAGGAGAGAGCAGTGTATCTAATTTTTTGTTAATCAAAGTAATAGTAGCTTTAATTGCTGTGAATGACATCAATACACCTTTTGCTTTAATACCACTATCGATTGAGTCTTGTGATGAAGGCTTTCGTCAGTTTCTCGAGAGCACAACAATACGATTGATCTCAAATTGGATTGTATTCACGGAATTCAATCTTATTTTTTATTTTATTTTTATTTTGCTTTATAACGTACTCAAAGCAACATTATATTATAGCACAAACTCTTCCGGCAAAATATTTTATTCACAGCACTTTAGTTTTCAATCTCTTTTGCATAAAACAGCGTAGAATAGAGCACTTGTATGATGAATACTGAATACTAATCCAATGATATGACATATGACATGAGCTGCCAATAAGATTAAATGAAATGACGCGCTCAGCCATCACTAACTAAGACCCTATTCTATTCCTAAACTTACTATTGTCATAAATATTATCGTAAAAATATATCAATAGTAATGCTAATGCATTAGAAAAATGTGATAAACCACAGATTTTTATTTATTATTAAATTTTGATTAAATTTTAAAATTCCTCACTATATCTTTGGATAGAATTTCATATTCAAAAATTGTAATAAGTATTAAGTTTTGATAGTGACTTATAAATTAATATAACCCTAAATAGATGTTTGCCATCATTTTTATTTCTTTATAGCGAATATTTTCTCGTGTCTATGCTTTAAAACTATTAAAATTATTCTAAGTTTAAATAATTTTAAAGTTATTCAATGCAATGAATCATTTTATTTAAAATACTTAAGGGATATATTTTTTGAGATTATTGCGAATATTTAAATGAGTTGAGATGTTATATTTTAAAACTTGATTTCTGGCATAAAATTTGAATTCTAATTATAATTGAACAGAACTGAATATTTTATTATGCATTTGATAGTAAATGGTGAGTTGGTCGTTATTCTCAATTAATTGTGATCTCAAATTTGAATGAAATTTGTCTCAGATTTAAATGAAATTTGTCTCAAATTCAGATTTAGCGTGTCTTTTGTTAGTAATTATTATGAAACAAGCGGATTAATTGTGATGCGAACATCCGAGTATTCTAATTATCACTGAATCAATTAGTTGTCCAAATCTAGAATTTTGAATGTAGTATAGCATTTACAAATCTAGCATGTCAAATCTGAGTTAAGTTAAGGAAAATACCTTTACATTAGTTTTAATGCCTGTGCCTTAATGAACGTAATTGTATGCTTTAGCGTTATGGTTAATGAAGTTGCTTTTGCTCAGCAAATTAGTGAACGTCATACCAATTTGTTTTATGGATCGACTAAACAAAACTAAATTTCTCTCAACTCACTCTCATGTAGTGTTGTATTCAACCCTTACCATTAAAGGGTGTTCAATATCTTTCTGTACTTATATGACAATGTTTTCAGCCAAATGATTAATTCTTGAAAAACAAGTCAATAAATTCCAGTAAATTTTTTAAAATCATTATAATATCGAAATTAATTTAAAATAATAAAATTTAATTCAGAATTTCATCGATAAACAACATTTACTTAAAACTTAAATTTATTAACAGAGTCGTTTCAGACTTAGATTTACTTTTTAAATAAAAATTATGACAAACCATGCTTTCATTTATAGCTTTCTATAAACACTAATACTACTAATACTTTGAAAGCTTAATTATAGTAATAATAAATTAGTTAATGTTCTAAGAATGATCTTAACATAAACTTAAGACAGTTTTCTTGTGAAGCAGTGACAAATGCAACGCTAGTGAAATGTAGTCAAATGTAGAAACTTAGTAATGCCTGTAATAAAACAAGACTCACATATGAAAACATAATAATAACTTAAAAAACACTTAACTCGAGAATTATGTGAATGCAGTTCGCGATAAAATTTATTCCAAAACGCGAGGCTTTCAGTAATTTCTTAAATTGATATGAGAGCTAAATTGTAAATTTTTGTGCTTCACTCGGTTCTTATGTAAGCATTGACTCTACATTATTGGTTGAGAAGACAGAAAACTAAAAGAATCTCATAAACGTGCCATTGGATCACTTAATGGACTATTCGAGTTCTCATTTCTAACTAAGTTGAGTAAACTTTCGTTTGTTCGTTTAGGCGTTCATTTTCGAAAGCATTGGCTTAAATGTATTATCTTTTGCATTACATGACATTATATTGCGATGGATTGCTTAATGACCGATTTCGTTATTGCATTCATAAAGCTTCACATATTGTACATTACAGTCAACTATTCAAATATGATTAGAAAAATCTTGATTACAACCATTTTCCATACTATAGTTTTACTGTACTTGCAGTTATGTTTTACTGTACATCCAGTTATGTTTTACTGTACATCCAGTTATGTTTTACTGTACTTGCAGTTATGTTTTACTATAAATATCAATATTTCACTCATTCAAATATGAAAAGGCAATCCGTTTTCAGGTCAGACAGAATTCAGTGCACATTTCATCTTAAAGTTATTCTTACTTCAGATCAGCACAACATTGTCTTTGATTCATGAATTGAATTTTTAAAATTGTTTATTGTGATAGCGTTCTAATGGAAATCAAAAGTGAAAACTTTTTGCCTTACATTGTATTTGACCCTTAAAAATATTTTCTAAAGGAATTGAAAGATTGTTAAAGAGCTCACAATTGTTAGAATGCTTGGAATGATAGCTTTTAATGATAGCGATACTTCTTTTTCTATTGATAAAAATCAAACGCTCTATAATTGAAAATATTGATAAAGACACTTAACTGATCGCTTATAAATTCAGTTTAATTGAATCCAAGTTTCAAACCTTAGATAAAATAAATAAATAAATAAGAACTTTTTTAAGATTAAAACTTTGTAAATGATTCGGACATTTCATTAGTTGGGCACACATTCTATACCTGAAGAGTGAAGTTCTCAAAACTCACTAATAGTAATGCTGCAGATGGTATGTCATCTTTTCAATTAGATATTGAGTATTAATAAACTAATACTTAAGAAGCTTGAGTATTAATAACTGACTTCTCTGCATTTACTACAGCGAAAGCTCTCTAAGTTGATCACTCATTAGACACCAACTTTGTGATCAACTTTTAGAGGTTTTGATTTGCTTAATGTTAACCCTATGGGATTCGCAACAGACACCAATATAGTGATTAAAATAAGGAGGTGATCAACTAATAGAGGTGATCAACTCTAGAGGTTTCACTGTATATATAATATGTACAGGTATACCTATACTTTATTATGAAACTTATATTACTTATGTGTGAAACTATGAATATATTTAATGTGATATATTATATGAATTTAAAACTTTGTCACTTATTAATATTCGTAATTTTTGTAATTATTATAAATATTTGCAGTATTTTGATAATAACCAAATTGCAAATATCTTTGTAATAATCATTCTTTTGATTTAATTCAATGAAAACAATTGAAGTGAGCGCTAAAACGCTTAATTGTGAAACAACTGTCTTATCATATGAGAAGTCAGAGTAAAATTAATAAAATATAAGATATATTGAGCGCAATTTTAATAGCATTTGCTATTAAAGTAATGATTTGTTTGCAAAATATTGGAATTAATGTCAATTTAGTGCAAATACTACTAAAGAAAGGCTGACTAAGTTTTATTACTGATATACAATAGCTCTTGGAATGGCTATTCTTATGCCATATAATAAGATGAAATTGAATTATATTTCAAATAACTTCGATTTTTGAAATATGGCTCAAATATGACTCGAAACTATCATTTTTGGGCAAACTTATGATTTCGATTGATTGTTAATATTCTTATTCCTGACTGCATTCACTTTTGATTCCTATATTCTTGTAGTTGTACTCAATTGAAGGTCATTCAAAAAGGTTATACTTAGAATGCATTACCTGAACAATACTCTACTCAAAAGAATTATTTTCTATTCGAAAGATTGATTGATCGCTGCAAAAGATAATGCTCGAACACGACAAAAGAAATTTATATTCCAAGCCTGACCAAAAAGTGGTTCCTCAACAAGTTCTAACCTCATTGCTTGTCTCGCGAAGAATTTCAGAAAACCACAGCATTACAAGAGAAAAACTAAAGCATTATAAAAATAAACTGCAATAAAATTTTTCCCAATAATACTTTTTTAAGAAATGATTGAATTTAGCGTTGAATAGATTTATTTCAATTTAAACAATTAGTAATCATTAATTTTTAATTCAAAAACTTCCAGCAATTGTTATAAAATAGAAATCGATCTTAATCATGAAAATTTGAGAACTAATTTTCATCTGATTTTCATTATGTTTATACTTATTTTCATAATAAAATGAATGTTAGTTCTCTTTAGGGAAGATAATTCACAAAATTTTCAGTCCCAATCCAATTCCAATCCCAATCCTAATCCCATCATAAATGGGATTTGGATTCAGCTTCTCCTCTCTAGTTCTCTTATCAATTTGAATAAAGTATGACTAAAAATTATAACGTTGCCATTACTTACAATATTCTTATTAATGTCTTGTCCCTTAATTTTATTTCTACGTATCATTTAATTTTCTGGAATTTTACCTGAATTTGTTTGGTCAATAGTAAAGGTTATTCGAGTTGTCATAAACGATGACAGACATCTTTTCACATCTACACACTTGTAAATTCAGTTACTTTCTTCTTCAGTAGAACCCTACCCACCATAAAATTATTACGTAATTTATGGATGATCCAACTCTGTCTCTCATTCTAAATTTGTTCTTTTAATTGGCTCTTTTGCCTAAAAATTTTGGCCATGTCTGGCCCTACGTGTGGTAGAGATATACCAGATATGGCCTCATGTTGTGCTCTTTTAAATAACATTTAATGAATCCAAATATTTGGGATTAACGTTAATTATAAATTAGCCGTTAAAATAAATTTTTAAATAAAAGCTATTGAATAGTGAGGACTATTAACTTAATGGAACATGATATTAATTTTCTTAGACCTTGTAATTTGGTGGGAATGAGTCAGCCCTAATGAGACTCAACTAACTCGAGTTGAGACTCCAATTAGAGGGTGATCTCATTTCATTTATCTAACTTATGCTCTAATGGCTTAGTTATCAGTTGATACTCACTTTCAATACTTTTCAATCAATTCTATTATTGAAATCCGATCTCTAAAAAAATAAGTTCAATCTGTTTTCATATAGAACGAGATTTGGTTTTTGAAAATAATCGATTTTACATTTTTGAAATGTTAAATTCCAGACTAATTTGAGAGTCACTACGGCTCAACTCCTTTTGAACAAACTTTCTGGAAAAGACGTTTACTTTTATTAAAGAAGACAAACAATAGGACAATCGAGACGTGAAAAGATTATAGGATTTAATACTATTGTCTAATAATTTGTAGCTAACAATATATAACTTAAATGTATTTATAAGTGATTGTCTTCTCTCTAGTTATACGGTATAACTTATACCATATATATTAGTTTGAGTATCGACTAAAATAAAATTATCGTAAGACTTACTCATTAATGCTTCGTAGACTTTAATTATGCATAATTTTACACAACGGATCAGAAGGAAACTAAATTAGGTCAGACTAAGTTACGTTTGAGATCATTGTAATTCTAATTTAAATCCCACAAAGATTAAAGAAAAGTAAAGAATAATCAATGATACTGTACATTCATTTCAGTCTTGTTTTCTACAAAATCTCAATTTCAAATCCGTATAACTTATAATAAAGTGCAGGCTATAGCATAAGTTTCTAATTTTAATCCATAAATTGTATCATTATATTTAATTAACAATTTTTTAATTTTTTTTTATTATTTTTCATACCATTAAATTATATAAATTAATCAAAGTATTGCAAAAAACAGTTTGAATTAATTCTTTCATTAAATTAAATTTAAAATAAATTTAAGATTTTCAATGCATATGACAAAAAGTAGATCAAATTTTAAATTCAAATTCTATTTCAAACCTAATTTCTGAATTTTTTAAGTTAAAAAAATGTTTTTATTAATTTATAGCAAAAGACTTGTGAAAGTTTGACTCAGTACATAAGCGTTCAATAAGTTAAATCGATCTCAATTGTGTATTTCATTAATGAAAACATGGAATCAATAAATATGTCTCTAAAGTCATGATATATTGAATGGGCAGAAAAATATTCAATTTATAAAAAAATCCTTTCAAAAGCTTCGATTTGTCACTATTGATAGCATCAGCCATTCGAGCAAGTAATCGCATTGCTCAATATGCTGACTCGATTTTGGCAATTTTCATGTTTGCTGGCATGTAATTAAGAGGAAACGGAATTTTCAATTGAAGCAAAAATTCATTTTTCTAATTATTACAAGATATATGAGTGCATTCAAACAAATGGTCATAATTTTAAAATTTTTATTATTTCCACCTTAAAGAATTTTATATATTTAGCATGCTCATCTGTACAGTGCAGCATATAAATTATACGACAAGCTCATAGACAGGTAATTAAAAGCTACCCAATTGTAAATAAAAAAATTTATACGAATTGTAAGTTATTTCAGATTCAAGCAAAGGATTAAAAGTTTTTCTAATACCTAAAATCGCGAACTAAGCAAAGAATAGACTTTCATTATTTTGTTGTTTGTTTTTTTAAATGAATCGAATGAATCTTCCATAAAATTCTGTAAACCTTTTCCATTTCCCTTATGTTCAATGATAATAATGTTCATCGAAGTGCTTCAGTTTTCGGCTTAACTTTGGATTAAGCGATGATGAAATTCTTCAGTATCTGTTCAATACGGTTGACCGGATCAGCGCTCAGCCATATTGAACTGCTATTACTCAGCAAAGCCTGTGTGTAGGCTATCATGACATAACAGGGTTGCATATTCCATAGCACGTTAGCAATAAGTTAATAGTTTAAAGAAACGGCAACTTTATGTTCCTTCCGCTCCGCAGTTAACGGTAGCGTTTGCTAAAATGCAAACGTAGTCAAGTTAGCCATGTTTTTGCGCATAAATACTCTCCAACTGATGACTCAATGGTGGATATTCTGCATTCAAACTACTTCACGGGTCGTTAAATATTCCAACCTCTGCTTCTATTTCAATACTAGAAAATATATCAGATTTATTGGACTTTAAGATTTGGCAAATTATGATTCTCATCAATATTGAGCTCAAATAATACGTTTTCTTATAAGAAAAAAATGTGAAAATCTTAAAATTGATTTATTCACCAAAAAATATTTAAACAATAAATAACTAACTCAATAAGCAATATATTTTTGTTTGTGTTGAAGTTTAGGGAACTTCTGGTTGAATTGGATGGAATCTAATAAAACTTCTTTCATTTTTTGCTTTTTAACATTTTCTGTAAGCTTTCGAAAAAGTAAATTAAATGGCATTGAGTACAAGTAAATAATTTGGGTTCCGCTCCCATAATAAAATATCAATGTTGACTATCACTACTCAAAGTTGGGTTAGTGTATGCTTCTAGGGTTTGGTTTGATTGGAAGTCTTGTTATATATTGTATTGAATACAAACATTGTACTGTATATACAGAACTTACTATAAGACTCGCATAGATATAAAGTATTCTCTTATTCGCATTGATATTTTCCTCGTCAGTGACATCGTTTATGCTTCGAAATGTAGGAATAGTAACAGGAATTTTCGCCAGTAATGCGATTACTGTTTCGAAGGACGCATGAAATAAAATGATTGAAATAAGAATATTCTGACTTATTAGACATCTCTATACTAACTATTGCTCAATATTAGAAATGCATTACACTGAGAAAGCATTGCTGGCATTTAGAAGTTTATAGAATAGCACATCGATTGCGCACATATTGAAGCACCATTGAAATCAACACTATTGTAGATAAGGGCATATTTAGTATATTTATATTGGAACAGTAATTGAAACAATGATGCTGTATATCTAAATGTTAACATACCTGTGTTTACTCTGTATTATTTTCGATTACATTTATATTAAACTATATACTTATGCATTGCTCTTGAAGGCAAATATGTACACCACCCATCCCATGTAACGTTTTGGTAACAAATAACTCTTACGCCTACACTAATCCTATTGTGCACTTAATATGCATGTATTTTTAGTTTATTAATCTTGTATCTTATTTCAAATATCCTTTTAAAATATATATTATTGTATATCATGAGTGATGACTTTTATTCCTCACTCGCCATGTGAAGCTATGGCTAATGACCTCTACTCACCCTTTTTGAGAATTGTGTCTTCTTTCACATTGATTATGGGCTTCAAAAATATTATTTTGTTTACTTTTTGCTACGCTCTATATTATCCTATGATATGTTTGAGAATTTTTGTGTAAAATGCTTTAACATGTATGTCAAATACAAACTTTAGTTTTAAATATAGATATCTTTAGTCTTCGAATTACCAATTTTACTAAGATTTGGATATAATATTATATGTGATCATAATCTAAAAGTCAATATACAACATTAATATTTTTATACTAATTTTACTAACAGTCGAGTTTCTTTTGTACAAAATTATAGTATTTTTATAGATAATGTATAAATGAATCGATAACTGTCTAATGGAATGTTTGGGAATATTAACAGATTATAACTGAAATGTAAAATCAAGTAAAACAGAGCTTTAGTTTAAAAATCTATTAAAAGAAAAAATAGTTATTTGTTTATTATTGAGAGTGGTCTGTATGATAAGCGAAAGTTATATGCGGTAAGAAGAGACAGGTTTGACTTAACTATTACGGAGAAAATGTTAGACAAGCAACAACTCTATTGCCGATCGATCAGATTGTTATTCGTGGTGTTGTAGATTGAATATCAAGTTACCGTTTGTTAGACTTACTATAGAATAAGTTAGTAATCAGGAGCTAAATGAGAAAAAGAAAGAATAAAAAAAGCTTGTGCTCGCATTAGAACTAAAAGGAGGAATATTCTCAAATTATAGGAATCTGATGGATACTCATGTCAAATATTTTAATGCAAAATAAAATGTTTTGCTTGAGTTCCGATGCAGAATAAATCCAAATCAAAACTGTTTTGTTTGTTGAAGAATATTATATTGAAACTCAGCTTAAATGTTATTATTTTAAAGCCTTAAATAATTTTTATGATTGAAACAAGTATTTGGGCTTTTCTGCTTTCATTGTATTGCTATGGGCTGTGTAGCATAGGTTCAAAACTTCTGTCATAACCACAGCAGATTAAATGAGCTTCAAATTTTAAAATCTAATATTTTGTTATCCTTCTGATCACCTTTTAATTAATAAATATTCTAATTTTAATATTTCTAAAAAATAAATTCTCCTTCGAGAAATATTTCTGTAGAAACTTTCCCGAAATTTTACAATTTATAGCAGTACTGCCGCAGCACTAGTACACTACAGTTATGTCAATTCGTGTGTTGGCATCACTACCTGTATTATTATTATTTTATTTGGTTTTTTATATACGTTTTTTATACTATACTCTGAACTAAATCTAAACTTTTCAAATTCTATTCATTGCTTTCTAAAACACCATAATATGTTCTTACACTTCAATAATTGCTTAAAGTTCTATATTAACAATAAATGATTCACTGAGTTCTTGAAAGAAATCTAATTTCGTTTTGAATACTAATGAAAATAGAAAATAAGTAGAAAAGTCATACAATATTAGTGTTTCAAAAATGACTTAAGAATTGATATTCAATGTTAAGCAGTTGATGAGAATTTAGTTATGGTATGCAATAGTGTATTAGAAATCTTATTGACTGACATCATCATCATCAACATCTCGACATCATATACATTATTTGTTTGCTTTCAAACATTGGAAATATAAAGTTTGCTTTTTATGTGCAATAAATGTAAAAGCTTTTTATTTTGTTATATTCTTTTCTTTTGTGTTGTTTTTTTGATTTCCAACTCAACTGTATAAATATGTTTGAGAACAGACCACCTTCTTTCCTAATTTTTCACATGCATTCGCGTCAATTTTGTTTTTTGCTTCAGTTCTTTGGCTATAGTGACCAATAAGTGAGACTATTTGATGGAAATTAATGGATGTATTTGTGCGCTCTATCTTTTATTCCTAGTGTTTCACCTTTTTTGTACTCCAAAAAGCGGTTAGTGATGCACTTGTGTCGTATACCAAACGATTACTATACAAGTTAAGAGTATTATAGAATAGTCATCGATCTTGTTTGCGAACTAACCCAATATCATATGTTGAGAAAAGAAATTCGTATCAACTGAAGATTTATTCAATGGAAATATTCAATGATTGCGAACGACATCATTACTATCGATAAACACTATTCTTTGTATTTTAAAACGAAAAAGATATCATTTTTTTAAAATGAGTTACAAAAGAAATTTCGTTATTATTTAAAGCTTTTTCAAAATATAAGCCAACGCACAAATAATTGATAACAGATTTGTATTACTTTACTGTATTCCTGCTTAACATAATTCTTGATTTAAATGAAAGTTATATGAGAAACAGAATCGATATAATGAATAAATTTATGCGATTATGTTTTGTTAAATTTATATTCTTTTATTGGATTAAAATAACAGAAATTAATTCCTGAGAGAAACGGCTAGAATTTGAACAAAATATTGCAATGAAATAGGCTTTAGGGTGAAATCTCCAATTATGAATGGGGTCAATAATTTGTTATTCTAAGATAATATTTTGAAAACAAATATTTTTTTAAACTACATTATAAATCAGCAGTTTGTTTATTATTTTAAACAAATTCAAATGAGAACTAAAGGACATTTCTATTTTTTCATAAAAGGCAAATATATTTAGTTTCCAATTTTCTCTGGAGAGGTTTGGACTTTCCTCTTGTGTAACTCTGGTTTAAACTAAACTTATAATCTTTCAAATTAAGAGTTAAATAATAATTTTATGTAATCGCTTAACAGATTATTTGTTTAATTAATTGCATTCTAGCTTTGCTCTAAATAGTATTCTAATATTAAAACTTTAATTTGTATAAACTTACGAGTTAGTCATAATGGTTGGTGTAGAATAAATCATGTAGGTTAATCTGGTAGTATTCATATAGGTTAATCTTTCGGCTTCTTATGAATAAGGGTTGTATTTCTTATTGAAAAAATGATTAAATTATTAATTGGTTTGTGTATCGATTTTTACGAATCAAACTTAATAAATATATTAAAGATTTGTATCGCATAAAAACAAGCCATTTATTCTTTGAACTATATTTTGTATTGATTGATACTTAAATACTTTTTATCCAAAGCTCTTACATCTTCTTTCTCTCACATATTTGTTCGATCTGACTTCCATTTGCGGTTTGATCTTTCGCCCTAGACTTTTGTCCCCTACTGTCACAAATTCATCGGTGAATGAAATGCTGCCTATTACTAATGGGTGAAATGTGTCGCGACCAGATGCACATGCAATAAAAATTGTCAATAGGCTGCATATCCATATAAAAGGTTCATTTTTTATTATTTTTCTTTCAAATAGTTATATTGAGCTACAATTTCTTTATATTACAGACCTTAATGTGCAAAGACTTAATGCTCAGCCTTAATATTCCAAAGTCTTTCAAATAGATATAATATAATCTCAATTTTAAAAAAACTTCATAATATTGTTTAAATTCAATTTTATTTCTAATTTCTTTCCAATATTCCTCAAGAGTATAATATTCTAACTTTGAGTTTTAGATTATTTGAAATGAAGGCATTTTGCAGTACTTTTTCAATAACTATTTACAAGTATAATACTATATTGATATTCGGCAATCGACTAATGCCGGACTAATGGACTTATTTAAGCTAAGCTTTCAAAAGCTTCTTCCATCTGATGCCTTATCAAACTTATGTTCAGCCAAATTGAGGTTATTTTGTTATTTTCTCAGTCTTTAGTCTCAAAAATAGAATCATACAAAAGTTTATTGATTTGTTGTTTTAGTTCATATTTTTCTTATCATTTAATACCTAAATATTGAAAGTATAGACAGAATCATACAAATTTGTACTTAATATTTAGTAACAAATCGTGTTAACATTTATTTTATAATCGAAATAATTAGCAAAAAATAAAATAAAATATGTTTTTCAATCATATACTAGTTTTGTTAAATTGCTTTTTGATCTCAAATTTAATATATGGCCTCAAAATTACTTATGAGAACAAAATATAGAGTGTGTTATACAAAATTTCACTTTAAGAGTGTCTTTAAATAAATAAAATATAAAATATTTTTATTTTATTTCAAAATTTGCATTTAATACAGGGATGTATGAGGTTTTCATTTGTATAAACAATAAATTGTTTGAAATGTTTTACATGATATTGTATTCAAATTTTATTTTATATCAGACGTTGAGCTGTAATAAAATGTAGTGATTCAAAAAATAAATAAGTAAAATAAAATACAACGAGAAACAAATGTCATGAGAGGTGTCATGAAAGGTGTGGGGAACGGGTAGTTCTTGAGCTTTAAAATAGTAAATCGCATAATTTGAAAGTAAATGTCTGACACATTTAATGACTGTTTGCTTATAAAGATGATCCTCACAATTGATCAAAAGTAGGAGTAACTAAAAGTACGGGAAGCAGTGGTTATACAACAAGCAAAGATATTCTTTATTGTCTAATTAGGGCTTTCCTTACATGCAATGCGCAATACTGGGCATTAATATTAGAGAATCAAAGTGTAAGTGTCCTCAACAACTGCATCCCCTTTGCATTATTGATTGCTGACTCTCTTCGGGAGATAACAGACTCACTTGCGATCAATGGGAGCAGAGTTTACTCTAACTTATTATATCTCCCATACAAACAAATGCACAGACAAATCACGATTTTAAATGTTTTAAACTCGCTCTTTATTTGTTAATTAAAAGTTTATTATAATAACACATAACTTAATAAGTCATTGAAAACATCCATTAATTAATTCTATTTAATTATTTATTGAATGTCTTTTGATTGAATGAATCATTTAATATATTGATATATTCCAATGTGAATGTGTTACTGTACAATGTTTTGATAGCAATAATTTATTTGCTTAGAAAACGTTCTCAATCTATGCTTTACAATAAGATGTTATCAAAGCATAGCTTTATAATTGTATTATCAGTGCTTTTCATGCATAAACTCTAATAGCAATGGCATTTTGAAAACTCAACTATTCTCAAATTCCTGTTTAACTAAATATTTAAAATTATGAAAGCCTTTATTGATCGGTATGAATATTTCAAGTCCGAAAAGAACAATCAAAAATTTTTTATAAGAATATCGATTAAAAGAGTTTATAGAGAAAAAAAACTCAGAGTCGTTTTGTAACTTCCAGTGTAGTACAAACTTTTGATTTCGGATCAATTGCTAGCAAAAGTTCTCTAAAATCTATCAAACGAATGAACAGTATTTTTCACTCTATTTGGTTGGCGTGTTCTCTCACTCAAAAGTTTGGAGTATACTATCAAAGGATAGCTGGAATGAGTTTTGTAGGACCACTTACGCCACTTTAGACGTGCCCAATGTCTATGAGTTGCTACTATTATACATTAGTTTTATTTATTTTGTCTGTATTTTATCCTTATTGATGGCCAGCGCAGTATAAAAGTTAACTTTTGAAGGGGTACTGAGATTTTGATACCCAATTCTTAAGGAGATGGCGTTGACAAATACTTCAACTTAAAAGACAATTTTAGGCCAATAAAATGGTTGAGAAATCCCAGAGGAAGCACAAAAGTAATCAGTGAACTGCAAAAGCAAATCGATCTCATATTGAACCGAATGGTCAAACCATCTCATTGTAGAGTATATTTCAATTGAAGGAATCACTCCGCTCTGATTTAAAGGTAGATCTTCTTCACCCATATAAGCAAACGCTCTCAATCAGAGACTCTTATTACTGGTCAGAGCACTCGTATTGTGTGTTAAAGAAAGGCTAAAAAGAAACAAAACCAGCTGCAGGACAATGGTGTTTCTAATCATGCGTTTATCAGTGAAAAGCTCTTTTCTCTCTTCAATTTCAAAAGACGTGATTAGCGTAATGTTAAAGAACCCAAAGAATGTAAATTTAATGATGGTTTCAACTTTTTTTCAAAAACATAAATAAGTCCTAACACTTCTGCAATTTCTGCTTTTGTATAAAAATTAATAATCATTTTTATTAACATGTCATTCATTTAGTTACAGATTTTGTTTAATTCTTAATCCATTAATTATATGAATATTTATGTAAAAATTTCACTTAAAATAACGTATAAAAAGTTTTAATTAATGAATATTCATAAGAGAAAAAATATTTGGCTAATTATTCAGTCTATTACATATTCATATGAATATATAATTTATGCAATTGAAAATTTATACAAGCACATAATGATACAAGAGTGCACCATCCTACTAGAGAGGGGTCTGGGATCCCGGGATTTCGGTTTCCCGGGAAATTAAAATTTCCCGTTCCCGAAAAAAATTCCCGGGACGGGAAATGACAAAAATAATACTAATTTAAGCTATTCAACAGTTGCAGATGGGACTAATTCTAATTGAAAAGTGGTTTAACAGGTTTGGAACTTAAAATAAAATATAAAATTGATTTTAATAACATAGAAACATTGCTACTAACAAATC
>JAQGCH010000745.1:0-19911 GCA_034699485.1 Nanhermannia elegantula | reverse complement strand
CATTTATTTTTATCGACAGTTCACGAAAAACTTTGTCAGTATTTCGCAATTAAGGAGGGGATATATCACAGGTCTGAAAGTAGTTACTTTAATATGCTATAGTTCAGTACTACAGGTAATAATAAAATGAATAGTTTTGTATTCAAATTAAGGGAAATGCTATTCTGTCAACTTGAATACAATAGAGGAAAGTATTTGAAAAAATTTCAGTTACAAAATTAAGTTATTATCCAAAATACTGTAATTAACTGTTAGGAAATCTTTTTTATGTTGAAATTATTTAAAAGCTATTAAATTACTTATTCGAAATTTTGAACAGCTTTTATAAGTGCATTATCTAACAGGAAAACATACTATTATTTTCCTTAGTGGCAAACAAATCCGGGTTTTATTTCTTTTGATTATACACTTGTCTTCTAAATATACAAAACTCTAAATTATGACAGAGTTGTGTTTAAAGTGCTTCTGCCCACAGCTGCCCTCAAAAGAACCCCATCGTGAGTCATATATCTATGGAAAGATCTCATCGACTACTACAACTTTCCTCTTGGTCCACCTGATCCGTCCACGTAGTAAAGCATCAGAGGGCGAAACCCGATTACTTTAAAAATTCATAATTCGCGAATGGGAGGGGCAGAGGGGTGGCGCTTTCATTAAAATTCATCATAAATAATTCCTTCTTATCTCCTAAGCTAATAAACTAAGGGTCATAAAAGGTCAAAAAATTTTAACCTTGCCAAATAAGAAATTTTAAGCCACGCCTACCAAAATTTTAGAAATTATTTTATTCGTAATACTTAATGAGAATAAGAAAAAATTCATTATCACTTATAGATCCTGAGATGAATTTTTAAATTAATTGAATTTTTCGCCCTCTGGTGCTTCACACCGTGGAAGGATCGAGTTGGACCAATAGGAAAAGTTGTAGTACTCTGTAAGATCTTTTCATTGATAAATGACTAACGATGGGGCCCTGTTGAAGGTAGAGCTGAGGAATTCCGGGTATTTCAGGAACCGGTCGGGTACCCGAGAAATTAACATATATTTATTAAATAGGAGTTGATCGGTTTATCAACAACAAAGGCGGCATCCTTTTTCATTTTTCTTGTTAATTATGTCCGATTTAAATTAAATTAGAACCTATTTATATGTAAATTAGACCGAGGATTCCGAATATGATAGAGATTTTTATCTAAATCTTATATATTTTTAGATATTTGGCTTCAACTGAATTCTTACATAGAAATTTGATTAATTCTGCTAATATCTTAAAAACTAATGGGTTAAGATACACTCTTAAACTAACTTTTTGAGCAAACCCAACTCATTTTTTAATATCTTAAAATACTTAAATAATATTTGAAAAAATTTTACAATATAAATCTGAAACACAAATTTGATAATTTCACTTAAACATCAATATTGACAAAGTCGATGCTTAACAAATTACTTTTCAAAGTCTTAAAGGATTAAAGAAAGAATGTAATAATATGGCAATAGTTCAGCATTTATGTGATATTTTAAATTTTGAGAATTTTGCATTAAAAATTGAAGGGCAAAATGGGTACCCGGGTTAACGTGTGGGTGCCCGTGCACCCGGATTAACGTGTGGGTACCCGTGTACCCATCCCAGCTCTAGTTAAAGGCAGAATTTTATCGGCAGTGGGCATTACTCTTTAAATAGATTTAAAGCTTATAACTATAAGCTTTAAAGTTATTACATTAAAGTTTGGTTTATCTGTCAATTTTGAATTCTTACTTTTGATTAGTTTTTTTTTGAGTTAACTCTAATATTTGGGTTTAACATAGAGTAATTAGAGTTAGGTTAAAGTCAACTTAAACTTCAACTCAAATTAATTATTTTATGAAACTTAAACCTAAACTAAATTACATATAAAAAACTTAAACTTAAATAAATGATATTTTTTAAACAATAAAAACTAAAGCTTAAACTCAAAAAGCAATACTTTTGATCGATTAGTATTAAAGCTGTATTAAAGTATCAAAGAGTTTAACAATCATGAAAAGCATTTAAAAATAGCTTAATCTGAGACACGAACCACTTATTAAAAGACTTTAGTCAATCACTTGGAACACTAGCCCAACAAACTTTCAATTATAAATCGTATGCCAGTATAAAAGCAAAACAATATTAATTTTAAAAAGAAATTGTCGATATTTCAATTTTATCTCCTATTGTAAGAGATCAAACAAACTGACTATTGTTAACGGAGATTGTATTGCACTATAATATTGTGTTAAAAGTATTGCAAAATTTCATTTCTTTATAGTCCATTGTTCTAAAACTTTTCAATTTTCTCAGAATCTTTTTGGTCTCTAATATTATACAGTAGAGTAAAATTGAATTCCCTTTCATTTTAGCTTAAGTCTATTTTTTATTTACTGTACGAGGAAATTATAATTAATGAAAAACTGATGGATGTCTTACAGAATAAGGAAATTATGATCAGACAAATAGATTTATTGCTTAACTTCTTGATTCATTGGTGATTCAAATATAAAGAATACTCTATCGAAAAGGTTAAGATCTAAAAACCTGAATTTAAATTGTATAAGTTTTTACAAATAACAATTTTTATTGAGATTACATTTGAATTAATTTGAAAATCTGGTTATTATTTTAATTAATTAATTGCTTAATCTAATGGAAAATAAAGTTGAACTAACGTCAAAAAATTTGAATTATTATATGATTCAATTTTGGCAAGACTTCGGTGACAGAAGAACGAGACATTTGGCTATTATAAAAAATGGTCCCTGGATTGTGCTAACGATAATGGCGTTATATTTGATGCTTGTCCTAAAAGTTGTGCCCAATTTAATGAGAAGCCGCCAGCCTTTCGTATTACGAAAAACAATGATATTTTATAATATGTTTTTGGTATTTTTGAATGGATATTCTCTAATAGTTAGCGTTCAACTACTTAATTACGGATTAGAACTTTTAAATATAGAATATCCGTCCGATCGAATGGTAACATCAATGACTGAATATGAGATAAATATGGGTTATTTGTATTTCATGACTAAATTTTTCGATCTATTCGACACTTTATTTTTTGTGTTACGCAAAAAAGATAGTCAAATAACAGGATTGCATTTATACCATCACACGGTTGTACCCATATTAGGATGGGTTACCTTATGGGTTAGATATGATATGCCAGCAGCAAAACTATTTGTAATGCTTAATTCGTTTGTTCATGTGGTTATGTATTCCTATTATGCTTTGGCTGCTTTGGGTCCCGGAATTCAGAAGTATTTATGGTGGAAAAGATATATAACTCAATTACAACTGGTATTTGTTTTACAAAATTAACTATCTTTTCCATTTTTTATCTTAAGTCTTTACAAGGGGTGATACACATAGTACGTACTCAGTTTTTGACAATTTCAGACCCCTACCCCCTTCCTGTACGCTTTTGACTGACCCCCTACCCCCAAGACTGCGTACGTACTATGTGTATCACCCCCAAGGCCTTTTGATTTTCATTAAATGTGACACACAGTCTAATTGTAAAATTCACTCTCAGGGGAAGACTAGCCTTTCGCTCAAATCAAAAATGTTAAAAAGTGTTAACTGAAAAATTGGAGTTTATTTTGAAATTTAGTCATAAAATTTGAATTACTATTTTTCAGCTTTTACCTCTCAATAAAAGTGAAGCTCTAAAATTTAATGTTTTATGAATAAAAATAATGCTTAGCATCCAACTTTTTATTACAGATCATTAATAACAAGGGAAATTATACAGTCTATGACTGTTTACAAAAGCGCGATCCAAATGTATTTTTGCCACTTTAAATCTCTAACCGTTCCCATAGTAAAGCATTAGTATCGGTAGTTTTCCGTCGGTAACTTGGCCACTGGCCATTGGATACAGACTTTTGTCGTCATTTAAGAGGTTCTCAGTGACACTGATTATGAATATAAAATCAGTATTTTGATAGCTCTTACCGTTTTCGAGATATATTTGGCGACAGACAGGCAGACGGATAGAACAAATCCATAAGCGCTCTTTTTGATCGCACTAAAAAAGCATTCAAACGATTCAGAAGGAGTGTTAATATTTCAGTTTTGATTGAGAAAGACTTTTATTGTAATAAAATACAAAATATCTTTAGCTCAAAAAATTTATCCCCTAATCATTACTTTGAACAGACTTTGAAGATTATAATTTATAATCGTTCAAAAAGTTCAGCCATGCATTTCTCTGTATGAGATATAAGTTCAAAAATGGCAGAAAAAGTGACTGAACTCAGAACTTAAAAAATCTTTATTCAGTTAACACTTTTTAGTATTTCTGATTTGAGTGAAAGGCCAATCTTCCTCTCAGAGAGTGAATTACTTAATTATAAACAGATCACCTTTTTTGCAATTTCTAGTTTTCCATTATTTTGATTATAAAAAATTTAATTCTTTTAATTTTTTCTCTTATATTTCTTAAAGGGCCAGTTTATAATATTTGGAATTTACAGTACTTTGTTGTATTTTATTAATACTGGATATCCTAGGGAAATTTTTTGGGTTTACTACCCTCAACCTATTGTATTTTTCTGGCTCTTTTACCTATTCTATAGAAATAATTATAGAAAGAAAGCTAAATGATTAATGAAATTTAATATAAATTTTAATATTTATATTTGTTTAATTATTTTTGAAATATTTATATATATATTTTTGTAGGTTGCTAGATAAAATAAGAATATTTTTTAAGCTAATACAGTAATTTCTAGCATTGTTAATATTAATTTCAGATTAATTTATGTTAAACAATAAAGAGCTATAAATAAGTAAATATATCTATAATATCTATACTGTATGATACAGTATAAGACTTTAAAAACGACGATATTATTAAGAGTTATACTTTAGTGTAAAGCATATATCTCTGGTCAAGTGCACAGACTTATAAATGAATATCAAAAATAATTTTGTATTGAAATACCTTTCACGAAAAGATAACTTTATAACTGATTTTGATATTTGACTTAATAAATATTAGAAGAAAACTTGGAAAAACCAATTATTTGAGTTCGGAACTTTTTTGATTAACAGGTAACCTTTCATCGATAAGTAACGAACTCTTAATTTTAAAAATTTTTCTAAATTTTTTATCTTATTATTCAATAAGTTTTATGTTTTAATGGTAAAGCTTTTATATTTAGCTCGCAGGGAAAAAGTTTAGCGCCTGTTTTAAAAAATTTCTTCAGAAACCCATTGAGATTTTGACACAGCTCGACTTTTTTTTGTACAGTCATTGTCCCAAACTTTAAAGCAGAATAATTAATAAATCTGTACAAATTAGATATCTTATAAAAAATTAGTTTTATTATATTAAAAAAAATATACTGTATTAAAAATTATTATTAAGACTTAACGCTCGCGCTCGCCAACGAGCGCCAAACGCTCGAGCGTTTAACATTACTAATTATAAACTATATGCTGCTATACATGAAGTATATATTTTAATGTTATCGTTTTATTTGTCTTATACAGTATATACAGTCTTAACCCTACTGAACCTGAATCGAACATTCGTATTGAACGTCTTGTGAGAAGCATCTGATTTCAACATAATCGCATAGGGACTTAAATATGTAAATAGGGAAAGGGTAGGGAATTTCAAAATGATTTTTTATAATAATTATTACTTACAGTTTGAGTTTCTTATCCCCTCTTATTTTGGGTCATCAACAAAAATAGTTAAAATTTGTTTCTATTATAAGAAATTATAGCTTTATTGAAAATATCAAAATAAAAGTTACAATATTTTCATTTTATATTTAATAAGTTTTAAATAAATAAATTTTTCTGTCAATAACTTGTATTAGTGGCAGTTTTATCGGCCTTTCAGCATAAGTTTCATTCTCTAAGAATTTATTCCAAGCGCTCGGATTCGGTGTTCCCTTATTTTTTATGACTGAGACGTCAAATATAGCATTACTGAAGCTTTTCTTAACCACTTCTCTCTCCTTTTGGTCTTCACTTATGCAAAACTGTTCGTATCCATTCACTTCAGTTTTAAAATATCCTAAAATAAAAATTGTATTTTAAAAATTATTTTAATAATATTTTAATTTAGAGAAACCGATAATTTGTTTTTTATTCACATTTAAAACCGATTCTGACAGCTCTTTCACGAGAACATAAATTCCATGTTTTTCATAGAGATTCATATATGTGTTGAGCTGTTCTTCAAGTGCAGGAACTTTAATAAGTTTTTCATTCTGTTTGCGCTGATTTTCATTCAAATTTTGATTAATATCTGGAAATGCGGGGGAATTAAGACAAACAAAACCATTATATGAGAGAAGTCTTGAGATATTCTTTACAGCAATTTCTTTATTCTCAATCCAATGATACACATAATTAGCGAAAATGAACGAAACCTTTCCCTCTAATTGTGTTAAAGTAACGCTTAATTCATTTCACGGATTAGTTATATCTTGTGTTATATATTCAATTGTCTCTGTTTTTAGGATTTTCTTTGTGTACTCAATCATTTCTGGATTCATATCGAGTGCAATTGCTTTCTTGTGTCTTAAACTCGATGCCAACAACTCAGTCATGTCTCCACTTCCGCACCCGATGTCAACAATAATATGAAACTCTCTAAAGAATAATTAAAACAAAATGAATATATGGACTGAATGTGTTTCTGAACCGTAAAGAATACCTCACTTTTGAGTGTTATATTTTAATAGTTTGTTAATCAAATCCTTTCCTTCGTTTTTGTGGGTCTCGTTTTTTTGCTTATAATATTCTGGACTAAACTCTATTATTATTTTTAGTAATAAATAATTTCGGTTAAATTCTCGACACTTGAGTTTTCAAAAGAATAGCATAATTGGGCACTGAATAAGGCTATAAATGATTTAGAAAGTATTACAATTTTGGTAAACATTTTGATATAATGGGTGCCTTTATATTAACTGAATTAAGAAAATGAAACTTATTATTAAGGAATCTTTTATTTATATAATTTTATTATTATTATTATGCAATTCTTTAACTGATAACAAGATATTTTGCAAGATATCAATTTTTGATAAGGAAACTCAACTTTGCGTAATTATCTCATTACTGATCTTACTCTTACTTTATGATAATCATGGAAAACAAAATGTCTTAATATTAAAATAATTAATTAAAAATTGTTCATTAAAACTAGGGTGACCAACCGTCCAGATTTGTAGCTATTTTTAAAAAAATACAGTGCTTGGTCCCCACTTTAAGTTTTTCTCAAAAGAAGAATTTATCAAAAATTATTTAATCTAAAAAAGTTGGTAACACTATATAGAGGTCCTATATCTTGATATTACTGTATTCTCTTCAAATTTATTTTATGAAATAAAATTTGATCTAATGATAAAAAAATAAAATTTTCAGAAAACATTTTGATTATGTTTTGCACGCAATATAATAATTATTTTATATTTATTTGATATATAAATAAACCAAATTTTTAGTAGAGATGGGTACGAGAGTCGCTACACTCGATATTGATCTAGTGCAGTCGCAAATCTCGCGAGACTCCAAATTCAAATTGGATAAATATTTTTAGATAATTATAAGTTTTTAGAAAATATTTTTCATAAAACAAATGTTTACAAAAACAATGATCACCAATATTCATAGTAAGGCGCCATCCATTAAGTACGTACGCATTCATAGGGTTGAGGGGGGTTAGGCAAAAGGAGGTCACAAACTCTTATTCTCCTATATATTTAACATTAGGTCACGTGTGAAAATGTGCACATAGGGAGAGGGGGTCTAAGAATTGACAGTTATTTGCGTACGTACTTTATCTATGCCTAATATGCTTAAAAAATTATTCTTTAATTCATTTTTAATCTTTATTTTTTAGAATTATTATATTTAACCTAAAGCTTAAATATAATAATTAATAGTATTATTCAAATTTATAAAATAAAACGATACCAATTAAAACTTATTTTTAAAAGCAAAAAATTTGTCATAGGGAGCAATTTTGAGGGTCGAGTTTCTCGATCGAAAACTTTTGATCCCCACCTCTAATGTGTAACAGATATTGCGTAAAAATGGGAGCTTATAGTATTGAATTATGTGTATATATGAATTTTTAATTTATTCTAAGAAATAATAAGAATTTTGATTTTAATTAATGAGAAACTAATAATGTTCAGTACGAAAAATGAGAAACTTTTAAAAGTATTTTAAAGATAATTTATATTTAAAAAATTATTATTTGATTAATAATGAACTTTATATTCCACTCTATATATTATTGAGTTTATTACTAATTATAAGAAATATCGATTATTTGCTAATACTATAAAAAATACTTTTCTCTATAGAAACTAAAGAATATATCTGAATAACAGACTGTTATTTGAAAAAAATTATTTGCAAATAATGTTCAAAAGCGAATGAACTTCTCATCTTTGGTCTCATTAAAAATTAAAGTTATTCTATTTTAAATACAATGCCTGTGAATCAAGTAAACAATTATATAATAGATGATATTGATTCACCACTTTATAAATACGGACTCATTCATAAAATAGATATTAATAACTATTTTTTAAATGCAAAATATAAGTTCAAACAGCAAACGAAATGCGTTTTCATAATTATTTGGCTCATTATATGTGTAATTCGTTGCACTATTTATCCCGTATATTACAGAAATGAAAACTACCCCCTCTTTCACAATGATCTTATCAAATATTTGGGGGGAATAATAGAGTTTATATATTTAATGGCATTATTGGCTACTGTTATGTCATTAAATATTTTATTAGTATTCAATTATAGCAAAAGATCTCTTTACAAATGGATTGATATCATTAAAGTCATAAAAGGATTACAAACTATGGACACAATTGGTATTCATGATAAGGAATATATGGAGACGTTTGTACTGAAGACTAGAATTATAAAAATGCTAATGAAAGCAGCGATTAATTCCTCGATAATATTCATTTGTATAACGTTTTTAACTGTTTTCTTTGTATGCTTTGATTCCTTTTCAAACATAGGTTTTGCGATATTTAATACCATTTCTTTTGCTTTATTGGATTACACGGTTCTCATTATCGCAATGAATAGTTTTCTTTACTTTTTCATAGTTTGCTATTATTGTAAAATTAGATTCAATTTATTGAATAAAATGATAGAAAAGAGTGCAATGTTTGTTAACATGGGATTAGTTAATGATATAATACACGAACACAACATTATTTGCAATGAAATTATATTATACAACAAATTTTGGAAAAGATACTATTTTACTGTGTTTTATGGGTTGATACCCATTAGCCTAATGCTAATTCAATTGGTTCTATTCGAGAATTTACTTATTCCTACACGAATTGCATGTATTGCTCTTGTTTTAGGATTTATGTCCACACTTTCGATGTTTAATTTGATCACTGCTTCTATTAATAGAGAAGCTTCAAAATCGTATAAACACTTATTAAAACTGATTAAATCTGTTTTATTCGTCCACTCCTTAAAAATCAAGTTAAAGGTATTGTTTTTAAGCGATTGAATGTATTGTGTAATTAATTAATTAATTTTATTCATTTAAATACATTTATTTATTTATCAATAGTTTATGAATACAATTGAAAGATCTTGTAATAAGAATTGTTTAATTGGCTTTTCTTGTGGTAACCAATTTGTAATCACACCGAAAATTGTCTTCAAAGTATGTAATAATTAGAAGTTTTAACAAATAATGCAATTTTTGTCTTATTTAATAATTTAAATTATTTATCGATTTTAGTTATATAGCATATTATTGCAAAGGCTATACTGAGTAGGGTGACCACATGTCCTGCGTATTGCAGGACAGTCTTGGAAATGAGGTATCAGAAAAATGAAATGTGAAAATGTATACCTCGGTCCCCCTCTTTGATTTTTAATGTAAAAATTTAAAAATACATGAAATTGGTATTTTGTCCTTCATTGGTATAAAAATTATGTGGTCACCCTACCCATGAACCCTAATTTAAACAATTCCTGACACCCATTTATAACTTTACAAAAATAAAATGTTGAAAATGAGTTAAAATATTTTCATTTTATTAGCAAATAAGATACAAAGTCTATATATATTTGGTAGGGATATACTAATCCTGTTATAAAATATACCTGACCTTGTATAATTTTGCTATAGGTGAAAATTTTAGAAATATGTTAAAATATTTTCATATTATTGGAATATGTGTATCAAAATTTATATATTATTGCAAGAGATATAATAATCCCTATTATAAAGCAAATACCCACCCTACCTCATTTATGCTTTTACAAATGGTCTCATTCACTATATAAACAGATCACTACACAGCCAATTAAAATAACATTACGTAAACTTTTTTATTTTTCACATTAGTTAAGAATGATTTAAGTGAAATTTGACTCTATTTATAATTAAATTAAACCAAGAATATTGGAAATAAATGTAATTTTTGTCAATAGTTATTATTATACATATTTAGTTATTACACAAATTGATTTTTCAAAAATTTAATATTTTAAACTTACAAAATCTTGAAAACTATATGTCTTAGACAAAAATATTTCATATATATTTTAATTAAATTTTTCATATTTTAATTTATTTGAAATTTAATTCAAAATTATAATTTTGATGTAATTTTTAGGTTTTTGCGCTGTTTATTCGATATTTCCTATTGACGAACAAGTTTGCGAATCGACTTAGAAGATAATGTTTTTGTTCATTTATATTTTCATTCAATTAATAACTTAACTAAACATAAGAATTATAAAATTAAAAGAATTCAAAATTTGTTAAATTTCAAATACAAATTATAGTTTTTGTTATCTAAACATTTAATATGAATTATCAAAAAAACCATTAAAATAGTTAATAGCTATTAATAAATTGAATATAAATGAGTATTAAACAGTATTATTTTAGTATTAAAAATTGCTCTTTGTTTTGGGTCGGATGTTGATGCAGCGACTTGTAAAAGAGATATATCTTTAGTAAGATTTGCATTGGCGCTTTTGAAAAATGCATCATTCTGAGCTTTTGTAACTTTGGTTTTAGTTGCAGCTAAGTTTATAATATTTTTAAAATTAAGAAATACCTTTTACTAGTTTTATTAATTAATTAATGTAAGTATAATTTAATTTTCGTTTAAATACCTATTTCTGTGATCATCACTATTAATAGCACCTTAAAAATCATAATTCAAATTAAATGAAATTTTTTAGAAATCACACAAAACTTTATAATGTATTAAATTTTGTAAATGTGGAAAAATAATGGTATAAATTGTTTTTATATTGAGTTATATACTGTACAATTAAAAAAAGGTTAACGAAATTTATATTTTCTAATATTTGAGCTGTGTTTTGCTTGAATCTAAAGCGCAATTAATTTGATTTTAATGATTTAAATGATTATTATTGTAACACTTAATGAATGCAGCGTTCAATTTATATTTTCGTTCATTTTTTGAATACATATTAATTAAGATACGATATATATATAGACGAGACAGATATGATGTTTTGTATAATCAGATGCTCAATAAACCCAATAAACCTTATTAAAAAATTTTATGTTTTCACGAGAAATATGTTTTGTTAGTTATAACCAGTGATTTGTGAGACATTTTCTTAGGAAAAATTGATTTTTATTTTAAACAAATATGTATTTACTGTGCATTTCTATACTTCAATACTTTAAGACTAAATAATATTTATTTATAAAGCATGGGCTGAATTGTTAAGCATTTAAAGTATTTATTAGACTATAGGGTACATAAAGCAGGAAAACATAGCCCAAGATTGAAGGCCTACTTCATAAGTGACTCTATCGTTATATTTAAATAAAAGTCTGATAATAAATATTTGTAGGAATAAAGCATTTATTACAAAATACAAGGGATTTGGTATTATTCTAGTTATGGGCTGAAAATAACATTCATAACAATATGTAAATAAGATTGTAATGAAAGCGCTAATAACTATAATTTTTCTGCTACATTCCAAACCATATACGACAGGAAATGTTGTTCGACCAGAAATAGCATCGCCTTTGACGTCACGCAAATCTTGTATCGGCCACATCAGTGCAACATTAAGTGACAATACTATTACATAAACCCATACTTTGAACGAATGTTCGTATAGACTCGTAATCCCATTCGCGTAACAGTAGTAAACGTCGAGTTGGACATAAGTTGCCAGACCCATAAGCAGATTTTTCCAAAACCCATCCCTTCCTAAACTCGTGTAATTTAAAGCAATACCTGTCGCATACCATAAGAATGTTTGCCAAAAAAAATTATGATAATAACCAATAATCAGATACAGAATAAAACCAAATATGTAATGAATATATGCTTTTCTTATTGAAACCGATCCAGAAGGTATCGGGCGTAGTGTTGCCAACATGAACACCACAATTACCTTGATAATATCGTATATTTACAGAAAATTTCCTTGAGAAAACTAGATTTCCTTTAATAAAACTCTATTTTTTGAACTTTTTTCCTGGAGTTTTTCTTATCAAGGAAAGATTCCAACCTGGAGAAAGACCCTAATTCCTTGAGAATCAAGGTAGTTCCTGTAGTATTGGCAACACTAATCGGGCGCTCGGGTTTATTTATTTTGTCTTCTACGACACCACTTATGTCATTACAGGTGTTGAACTGATAAATGTATAAAATGGAGTAAAGAATGATTTTGAAACATCGCAACAATAAAGTGCTTAATGGTGTTCCTGACCACAGAGTTATCGCTTGACCTAAAAATATACAAAATGCTGGACCGATATTAGCAAAAAAATTTGCTTTTAGAAACAATTATTTCACATAAAAAGTAAAACATTTTTTTATTTATAAAAATATTCATTGGAAATAAAGTTATTCAACAGATATTATTAAGTTTGCGTTTATTTTTAACTTGTGCTGGAGTTTATTTAACATATGGGTTAATTAATTTATTTTGTGACTTCCTTTTTCGCTGCATTCTTTTTAGTACTTGAACATTAAAGTGCTTGAAAAGTTGCAATTTTATAGCTATTATACTTAATGATGGGTTGGCTCGGGCCCGAGAGATTCCTGTAGGAACCTCGAACCCGAACCTAGAGGTTCTAAACCCTTTGTAGCTCAAAACTTGAAACTTCATAAAGTAATTAACGTAAACCTAGTTTAAAATTTGATATATTGAAAATAAAGCTAAAATAATATTGCATTCACTCTATATAGTTGTACACTCGGTTGCAAAACCTCTGAAACCGGTTTTAAGCAATTTTTTTGTACTAAGTGTTGATGAAATTTGATAAAGAATATTTTGAGTATACTACATTTTTGGACCTACCTTTGCTTACATTCTTTTGATATTTGGTATTACCATCAAAATGTGACAAGCTCAAATGTTCCCAGAAACATTTGTAGATACAGTTAAACCTCCCTAACTTGAACTCTCCCTATGTTGAACAACCTCTCTAACTTGGACATGATTTTGAGACTTAACCCCTCCTTTACATTATAAATAGCATTCTCTATATTGAACAACTCTCTAACTTGAACAAAATTTTTGGTCCTATCCTATGTTTAACTTACGGAGGTTTAACTGTATATCAATAATTCTGATACCTGAAGTTGATATTAGTCAAAAAATTATTCGACACGTGTATTTTTATTTGCCTGAAAAATGTCCGGTTCAAAAGTTATAGGGCTTTAAACTTTAAAATTTCAGAAATTTAATTGAGTCTAGCCTATCAACCCCTCAACATATGGATTTGAAATTGGTTGCATATGAAAGCTTTTTACATATTTTGCCTGATTTTAAAAAATTTTCGAAGTTTTTAATTTATTTAACATAATATATTTTTGCATCTTTAGCCCTTTGATATAAATAAGTATAAAACCAAATATAATGTAAAGTAATATTAATTTATTTTACTATAAAACCATATATATTGTTAAATAGAATAAAACTTGAAAAAATTTTTGGATAAAACTTCAGACAAGATAATTGAAAAGGACTTTGAAAAAGTTTTCATATGCAACCAATTTCAAATCCATATGTTGAGGGGTTGATAGTCTAGACTCAATTAAATTTCTGAAATTTTAAAGTTTAAAGTCATAATGCCAGAATAGAGTATAAAATCTGACCAACTTTGCTCAGCCTTAAATTAAGTAAAAGTATATTCTTTTCAGCAATTGTAATGGCTGTCTAGAATTATTGTAATTATTAGTACCCTTTGTCGACATTTAAAGGACTTGTGGATAGGGTGACCACATGTCCTGCGATCGTAGGACAGTCCTGGAAATGAGGTTTCAGAAAATTGAAATATGAAAATGTATACCTTGGCCCCTTTGATTTTTAAGGTAAAAATTAAAGAATGCATGAAATTGGTATTTTGTCCTGCATCGGCATGAAAATATTGTGGTCACCCTACTTGTGGAGCGGTAAACGAACTCACAAGTAGACATTATCATTGTCTCTAAATGTTATTTAATTAAAGCTGTTTACTTGTCAAAGTTGTTGGAATTCATTTATTTCTAATGGGGATAGAAGACTAAAAGACGGGAACTAAGATGTTGTCCGACCGGATCTAGAGTAAACGCCTGAGGAGGAGGTGGAGAGAGTACAGTTCCTAGAGATTCCCGGACATCCATAAGATGAGGTTGTTACTCAAATCTCAGCAATATAAATAAAAATGACATATAAACAAAAGCAAGTGATAATACAATATCTTATCAATTTTACAGTTTGTGAAATAATAGACTAAAATAATTTGAAAATTTGAGGTAACTAACTATAAATGGATAAGAAGTTTTGCATATATTCTCTTAAGGCTCACAGTGAGTCCAAACTCAAAGCCACCAAGCCTGAGACTGAGCCTGGCGAGCCTAGACTCGAAAACTTTAGAGCCTGAGCCTAATTCTCAAAAATCCCTCGAGCCGAGCCTTGAACCTAGGCTCAACCTAAGCCTATTGACATCAGGCTCTAGGGTGACCAAGTTTAATGGGGTCAAAATCTGTACAGCTTAAAAAATCAAAGGTGGTACCAAAGCAAAATTTTTCATAAATTTTTATTTTGAAAAAAACACAAAGGGGAGAATAAGAACTGTATTTTTTATATATAGCCCAAAATCTTGACAGTCTAGATGAAATCTGGACGGTTGGTCACCCTATCAGGCTCTTTTAATAAAGATTATTGAAAAACTTTTAAACATTATACTGTTTTATTGCAGAAACAAAGATAATTAATTTTGATTTAAAATATTTTTCAAAACAGTTTTATTTTTAATTTGGTTTATAAATATTGAATTATAAAGATATTGACTTAAAATATTTTAGAATTAAAATAATAGTCCATATAATGTTTGTATTTGTGATAATTAAAATATTTTTTGCTCAATAAATAATTACTGTTAATATATTTAAATGTCAGTTAAAAGGCATAAATAACAATTGTGTGAATAAATATTAATATTATGTGTTTAACAGGAATATCTGTGCTATGGTTGGGCCGGGGCTAAAAATTTTTATTAAAGTAATAGGTACTCACAAGTATTTTTTCACATACTCGCCAATTAACAAGCAATCATTGATTGACGAGTATTCTCAACTACTTCTGGCCCGTTAAGAGCGTATAGCGTCATAATCTTGAAAACAAAAATCTCGAAAACTTTTAACATTTCAAAAATTAAAATTTTATTAATTTCTATAATTACGATTAGTTTTTAAAAAAATATTAGGTTAGGTGTGCATTCTTAATTTTGGTTTGTTATTTTTTACTCGAAATATTAACTTCGAGATTTTTGTTTTCGAGATTATGACATGGAACCCGTTAAGAGTACCCGTAATTACTCATGAGCACTCTTTCATTCAATTAAGTCGATTTCACTGTTTATTTAAGCTATTTTTAAATACTTAAATATATTCCAAGATTGCATTTTTTGTTATTTTGATTTTTAAAATTTATCACAATTATTTAATTACTCAACTTTGTATGAATGTACAGTATACTCGTTACTCGTTTAACCACCTGTCAGTACTCGTGAGTACCCGCATAAGTAAGTACTGGGTATTTCAATGAAATTGGCACCGTGCACACCTCTCTCAACAAAAATCAGACACCCCTGGTATTGGGCTTACTACCCCTTATGTTTTAACACATAAGGGGGAGTAAGCCCAACATCAGGGGTGCCTGATTTTTATTGAGACACGCGTACTCGAGTATTCATAGTTACTTGGTTACTTACCAATAATTACTAGCACCGGTTCAGCCCTAATCAGTGTTAGGCAGCTGTGTTGACTCTATTAGAATATTTATGAGTCAAATAATTAAAGACTCGGTCCATATAATGATATTTGAATAATTCAATTAGAAATACAATAAAACTCAATGAAAGGCCAATCAGTAGAAACATAAAAACTCCTTTCATTTGAGTGATAGTCAACGGTCCGAATTCATAGGCATTTGTGTCAACCTTAGCGTTAATGTCAGGTCCAAAGCCTTTAGGTTTAAGTGATTTGCGTACTTCGTGTTCATAAATACCACTTTCATGTAAACGTTTAATACTTTAATAAATAAATCAAACAATAGATATATATATAACACAAAACAGAATTCATTTAAACCCACATCAAGTTTGTCTGATTCACCAATTTATGGTCAGCCCGTTTTGTTAACCCAATAAAGTAAGGCTTGAAATTAGCTTAAAATAAGATAATACTTCTGAAAGGTATTTTCATTATTGAGAATATATTTTAGTATAAAAACATATAAATGTTTAGTTAAATCTTTAATGTGCTTGAAATCATTTAATAGTTATTATAATGTCATATAAATGATTGCTGTTCTAATTGATATTATTTTTGAATAAAAAAATCACTATAAAGAAATTTTTTTTTTACATAAGCTCTAAGCTTAAGCTCAAGCTCAAGCTCGCATAAAATGAGCTTATGCTCTACACTACTAATCGACTCACTTGAATGTATTGGAGTTAAGCTGATCGAGTTTTTAATACATGAGTGAAAGCTGTTTAACAAAACCTATGATAAAAATTTAATTACCAATAAAATTGCTATTGAAATAGAAGTAGCCGTTGAATTGGGAGAAAACAGCTTATAATTTATAATTATTGCATATGTACCGCTAAATATGGCTTATCTCTAATCCACAATCACTTGAATGCATTGTAGTTTAAAATACTTTTGTAAAAGTTGTTTAACAGCTTTCGCCATCATTTTACCCAAAGACAGATTTCCCTTTGAAAGTATAGTCATTCAAAACCTGTTTTTGTATTCCTATTCAGATGTTTTGAAAAACCAATTATATAACAGTTAAATATGTAGTGGAATAATATAAGCCTTATTTTAGTGATAGAAAACTCCTGACCTATAAAATAGATCATAATATGCCTTAAGGCTTAACTAGTTTTTGAGCAACTTTTTCCTCTATTCATTTGTAATCATGTGTATCGTTAAGAAGAGTAATATTGAGTAAACTTTTGTTAACCTAATAGTGTTTATCTCTTATTATTTATCCTCAACAGTGTTTACTTTCTGTTTAGATATAGTTTATTAAAAAATTACAAATAATTTTCACAGTTATTTACTATAAATTTTAAATCTGATTATGGACTGCAATGCAATGTAATTAACTTACAAAATAATTTTGATATAATATAGTTTTTGAGTTTTAATCAGAAATTAAATTTTTATTTTGCATAAAAAAATTACATTATTATTAAATTATATGTTAAGCTCTATTAATATTTTGCTGCGCTTTTAGGGATCTGTCAAATGTGGAAAATTCAATCGGGACCTCACTTCAGGCTCTGATGACTATATTTGAAAGCAATGATTTTGATGCTGTTATTTCATTAGCAGAGCCTTATGTTGAGCGCAGTTTATACCACAGCGCTCTAAAATCTGAATTTTTGATGCTCAAGGCAGGGCTCACTTTAGATAAGGTGAGTAAAAATTATTTTTACATATATTTAACTTTTTCTATCAAAAAGTTTTTATTTTTTATGTATTTTGTTATATTTAACCATAGATTAAATTGTGTCTAATTTTAAAATAACTATTAGTTTATTATATGTCTTAAATCTGTTGATAGGATGATATGTCAGAAGCCATGAAATCTGTTGGACAGACACTTGATTTTTGTAATCAATTAAGAAGAAAAAAATTATTTGCATCTCTGGCTAATAAGTTCAGCAAAAAGGCATGCGATAGGTATACAGATATTGAACTGCATGCGGAACTCACTTACGCTATGATAATGGGATGTACGGCAGTGCTGTCGCTTATTCAATGCCATAATTTGAAAAAATTAGTCAAAATCGTATACCGTATCAGCGTTTGCATGAACTCATACAAGTAAGTTATTAAAAAATTAATTAAAACAAAAACACAGCAGCTTTTCAAGTGATAAGTCTGGCAGTTATCGTATTTTTAGGATTTAAAATTTTTTTTGCTTTAGTTTAAAGTTTTTTTTAATTTTTAAGAAATTTTGATTAAGTTTTTTTACTTTAAGTTCATTTGTTGGTGAACTCTGTCAGAGATACTAACAAAAAGTTTGAAGCATTTTATAGATAAAACCAAGATTCATAAAAACAGGATTTCTTAGTATTGAACACATCGCTAATTAAATAAAATGAACTCAAGTCTCAAGAATTTGAGTACAAAACTGATAGTCAAATAAGCTATTTAAAATTTAACTTAAATTAGAAAAAAATGAAAGCCACTGAACTTTTATAAAATGCTCGAAAAATTAGTGTTTGATATATCTGTAAAGTGATAAAAATATTTTAATAGCGAAAAATTATTTAAAATAAAAACTTTATATGTTTGCATTTTTTTCAGAAAATAATCTTTTTATTGAAATTTTTTAAAGACAGTGCAGAGTCATATTTGAAAAGCGCACGAAATGGCAAAGTCTCACATCTAAAGCACATTTTGAGGCAGGAATAAGTCTGGAGAGAGGTTTTCGACATCTAGTTGTCAGTTATTTACCGCCAAAGCTATTAAAAATCATAAACTTTTTGGGATACAGAGGAGTACGGAATATAGCATTCGCTGAACTCAATAAGACTGCATTTGAATTGCCCGGAATTTATAGCATAATATCAGAGCTGGTACTAATCGGATACTGGCTTTACGTTGAAACTCACGGCAGTTTTGGGCCCAAAAATCAGTTATTTTTCCAGAAACATATTGACAATAAATTAGAAATTTTTCCTAATGTAAGAAAACTTTGTTTTCATACTAAACAAAAATCTGAAAATTTCTCAAAAACCGAAATACTTTTTTCAGAGCCTTTTATATCGCGCGGCAAACGCTAAACTCATACAACTGAGCGGTGATATAGACATAGCCATTGATAATTATAAAAGGATTATTGATTTGGATAAACAATTGTTTCATAAGTTCGCTCATTGGGAGCTTTTG
The DNA here is from genome assembly GCA_034699485.1 of Nanhermannia elegantula. Lineage (NCBI taxonomy): Eukaryota > Metazoa > Arthropoda > Arachnida > Sarcoptiformes > Nanhermanniidae > Nanhermannia > Nanhermannia elegantula. The sequence goes on along the minus strand of JAQGCH010000745.1, from coordinate 447 downwards.
TGGTGTTATGCAGTTAATTGTGATTGGGATCAGTGTATTAAATATGCAGAACTGTTACGGAAACAGACTATGCATTCGCCGGCGATTACTACTTATTGTGAAGCAGTTTTCCGTTATGTTAAGTCTGTTGAGGACTGTGATGAACGGCTAAAAGAAGAGGCGACACAACTGTTTGAGTTTAGTATCAAAATGTTATCTAATTTTTAATATATATTTAACAAAATGTTTATACCTAAGAAAGTGTAGAAATTAGTTATTTTAATGCTCAATAATAGGATCCATAATATATAAGATGTAAACACTAAAACATTGATCTGTAATCATGCATATAAAATGTTTATAGGTATACTCTAATACCTATTAGATATAGTAAAGTACTGTATTATATATCTACAAATTAATTAACAGAACTGCATCTATAAGGTATTAGAGTATACCTGAAAACAT
>JAQGCH010000744.1:0-19913 GCA_034699485.1 Nanhermannia elegantula | reverse complement strand
ATTATGCATTAATTTGTGAGCTATTGGTTCTGCACATAAACAATGTTCGCTATTATGTAACTTTTGGTACAAATATTTTCAATTTCAAGATATAATTCACATATTTTATTAAATTTTGTTGAAATTAAGGTTAAATTCATTTGAAAATAAAATATTATGTTTAGAAATATAATCAATAATTGTGCGAAAGTTGAATAACTTATAAAAAGCGAATGTCCTGAATGTGAACATTATTAATAGTCTTCAATCAAAGCCATGTTTAGTGCGTCATAAGTGCGAAGCAGTGAAGCAAACATCAAATGCAGCAAAACTTTCATGTTTTTTACTTTTGTTAACACAGTTTGCAAATAGATCTCAAGTATTATTTATTTAGCCTTAAGTTTGAGCTCGAAGTACAGTTTCAAGTCTGCTATATATTGCATGTATTGGACGATCGCTTTTCAAGTTATACTTTATTTCAAATCTTAAGTTAAAAGTTATAGAAAGCGAACAATAGTTTACAAAATAAATAATTGTAATAACAATTTGAATATACAGTAGAATCATATCATATGTTAACAAAACTTTTATCTACTTATAAAAGCAGAACTTTTAATGTTTTTTTGCTCTATTTTTTGCTGAATTTATAACGAAAAACCTGTTTTGTTAATAATGAAAGCAATGAATTTCACTCAAAGTCATGCAAATAATGAGTGAATTTTTTTTACATAAGGTATTTATTGATTAAACTCCGTTGCGCTAAAAAGACCACTTCCAGACCCATCCCACTCCACCTAATTATGTTGAATGGCTGGACCCCTCCCCACTCATACTATGTAACGTAATTTAAGGTATGATTTAAAATGTATAGAATGGTTCAATTATTTTATTTGTCGGTTTTCATTATTTAATAATAACAGAGAAATTGTCTTAAAAAATCAAAATTTTGTCGATAATAGTATCTGTGTCAGTACAGCAGCCAGAAATTTTTGGTTGGGGTCCAGACTAGTGAAGGAAAAGTTAGGAAATTTAAAACCCATACCCACCCAAACTCAGCGAATTTTGAAAAATTGTAAATATACTATGTATGTATGTATTTATATATAATGCATTTACACTGAAACTTTTCTCCCTCTGGTGCTTTACTCTGTGGAGGGAAAGTGTAGTACTCGATGAGATCTTTCAATTGATATATGACACACGATGGCCACCCTTTCAGTGGGTGGCAAAGACTATATAAGCAAACAAATAGATGGCCACAGAATTCGAACAAACGCTTTTCCGCAGCTAACAATATGATAAATTTTTTTGATTTTATTAGTAGAAAGTATTCTGTAAGTTTCGTTAAAATCAATTATTATCACCTTGCTTGTTAGTGAAAGAAAATTTAGAAAATTTCAAACCCATGCCCACCCAAACCCATCAAGCTCTAAACCCATACATACCCAAACCCAAACCCAACTAGTTTTCAAAACACTACACCCAATCCCAACCCATGCCCAAACCCAAACCCAAACCCAACTATCTTGAGTTTGGGTTTCAACTTTACTTCACTAGTTCAGACATAGGAAAGTTCTAAGATTTGATAATTTAAATGTCTGAAAATGTTTGGAGGCAGTGCCCCTGGCCCCTAGCTGGCTATGGCGCTGATCTGAGTTAAACTTATGATATGAACGATTCAAATAATGAGTATAATCTGAATGGGCACTAATAAGAAGCATGCACTGCACGTACTTCGCTTATAATTAGAAAGCTTCGAGAGTAAGCTGCGCTTCTGAGCTGATTATCTATTAATATCAAAATATACTCAAAAACGTATAAAAGTTTAAAATACAATTTTAATCACATGAAAATTTCTTGTGTGTCAATTGTCTGCCCTTTCGCTACATTTGTGATCTTTCACGGGTTAGGTTTGTGTTTCTCTTTGGTTGAGTTCATTAATCAAATGTTAAGCGTTTATAAACTTAAAAACCTTAAGAATAAGTTTTACCATTGTCTGTAACACATTTGGTTGGGTTGACCCTAATGTAGAGGTAGTAGTGTTGGTCTCCGGACAAACTTTGGCCAAAGTTCGCATTGCATTTAGTATTAGAACTACAGTTTATCCCCGTTATAGTGAAACAGTTGGCACCAAAAAATACCTTTACTATAACGGAGTTTCACTATAAGCGAATACAAGTTAAACAGCAATAAAGTTATATAATTTTACCCAACTCTTCACTATAAGAGGGTTTTCACAATAACGGGGTTCACTATAACGGGGTTGAACTGTACCACTACATTAATTCAATTAATTTAGCTCTAGTTTAGCGGTAAAGTTTGCTTAAGAGATTTGACATTATAAACAGTTTTCTTTAAGAAAAATGTCAAAACTCTTTTATAATCTAATAAATGATGTGAAACTCTTTGATATAAACTCATGAACAAAACATGTGCTAACACTAGATAATAAACCTTATAAAATGGCAAAGAAATTATTTAAAATATCTATTTAACAAAAGGTATGTAATGGTGTTCCCAATTGTCCGGGATTAGGATCCGGTCGTGGGAGTGAGGATGAAGACGAAGCCATGTGTAAGCGAACTAATTATTGGAGTTTACTTATGAAAGAGTCGACTACACTATTAGCTGTTGCTGCGGCTGGTTTTCTCATATTATGCTTCATCACATTTATGTCAATTTGTGTCTGCAGAAGAATGAGGAAAAAGCGGCAAAGATTTTAAACTCAAAAATATTGTGAAGTGAACAAAAGGGAAAGAAGGGAAGCAAAGGAGGGAAGCAAAGGAAGGAAATAAAGGCCAAATTTAAAAAGCAGTCATTTTTTCAAGACTGAAACGATAAATCAAGTGTACTATTGCACGAATTTATTTGCAATGCCCTAAGGATTCACTATTCAATTTAGCGTTAGTTAAGTTTAGCATAACTTTACTTCAGTAATGAACAAGTATTTTGCTCTTAATACACATTGGTGCGAATTTGGCTCCACTGATAAACAGTTTAACGTTTACGCCATCAGATTATATTTTCTATTCTATGTTGTGATGAATTGAAAGTAAAGCTTCTTTCATGAGCTCTGCCTTCTCTTATTCACAATAGTTCATCAGTGATCTTCTTTTGTACGCTAAAGAAATAAGTTTAGAATACTGTGTGCGGTGTATGCCTACGCCTAACACGTAAGAGCGCTTCACATTAGGTTAGGTTGTCTTCTATATTCACTCAACTGTATATGTTTATTATTGCATTGCAGTGCGGGCCCACTTTTCCACACAGTATTATCCTAACGGCTCGTAAAGTCGCTCAAAGCAAAAGCTAATGTAAAAGTGCCATCACATCTAAGGCTTCTTTTATTAAAATTCTCTAAATCTTCAGCTTATACTAAAAGAAAGATATCAACACAAATGTAACATTTCCAAAAATATTCTGTTTCTTTCCTTTCGTTTTGATACTCAACAAATTTTTATTATAATTATATTTAAATCTATTAAATGTTCATTTATTTAATGAAATACAAATATTTAATTAAATGAATTGTCTTTCAGAAAATTGTACTTTATATAACATTTTTGTACATATAATTTGATTGAAATTAACAATTATGTCAATTTGTGTGTTATTATCAATTATTTGATAAATTTATATATATTTATATCTATTCTGTAATAAGTTTCACTTCATTAATGTTTCTTAGAATACTCCCCGGCTCTAATTTTACAATTGATTATACAACTATTCAACAGTTGGATCAAATTTTAACCCCAAATATAGTTCAGTCATGAATTTAAATTTTAAAGTATATTAGGTAATAAAGAAACAAAGCTTTGCTCTTCTTTAAGTCTAATCAATATTTTTCTATAATGTAAAAGAAATAACTTATCCTTAAAACTATTATGCAATAAGTTATCCCATTTGAAGATAAAAACTGTGATTCAATCGATAAATTCTTTTTACAATTAACAAATAGCTTCAAATTCAAAGCTCTATTCCTTTATAAATCACATAGAATTAAGTGAATATTTTTTTCAACAAAAACTGTTCACCTGATGTACCTGTACTACAATTGGGGTGTTTTTGAACTCAAAATAATATTATCTAAAAAACAAGAAAAATCTCTTTTTATTTATTTAAATTAATTAGTTTATGAATTAAATTAAATTATTTTTAATAAAATTTTAATATATAGTATATAAAAGTTCAAGTATTTATCTTTTCCGGAAAAAGTTGTTTTCTTCCGATTTCTAGAAATTAATTATTTTTTAAGGTTATGTCAATTTTATCGTTTATCATATACAAAAATAATTTGAAAATAACTAATCAAAAAATTAATTATCTTCTAGTTTGAAAAACAACAACAATAGGGTATGAAAAAGTTTGTAAAACAAAGTAGATTTATATCAATTTTCCTGCGCTTCTGCAATCTTTTAATAATGACATTGTAAGTGGATTTAAATACTATTGTGTTATGCAAAAGCATTTTCCATTGTTGTCACATATTTAGTAGTTATTATTTGCACAACTAATTAATTCCACAAAATTCTGAAGCATGTAAATGATTCGCTCTTCCCTGCTATTGTATAGCATGCAAATCATAATTTATTTTGAGATGAACTGCAGTAAAGAATTTAATTAAAGCAAATTATCGTGAGTTTATGACTAGAACTGTAACGTTTTTAGTCGTTTTGAAGCAAAGTTTGTAGTTTAGTAATAATTTCATCTGTTTCTATGGCATTCATTGAGAACCAAAGTTAATTTACATTAAAACAGTGCGTTTGTTAGTTCCGGTCTGGTATTGGAGTGGATGACAAGAATGCAATGATGTGTTGACTTGTAAGAAAAAATTGACAAAACTTTAGTCAAGACAGTAACTTATGAAAGATTGTTGACTAACATATATTTCTTAAGTGACCGCAACCTATGTCTATAGTATTGGAAGTTTTTCTTCCAAATTACCCTCAAGTTCAAGTACTTGACTATTAACAATCAATAATGTGTTACCATTTGCCAGTATCTGAGATGCCTTTTCAATTGCTCTGGCGCTTGAGCTTCCGTTGGACTTATTTTTATGCTGCGGTAGCAATCAATTCGACGAGAAATTAATTATATTCGCACTGTTCTATCAATCGTTCACTTCTATAACTTTGCACTAAACTTCAGCTGTTGAGCAAAAATAACTCAACTCAACAACTTTTGAGGATCTAATATATTATTATCACAAGGCTTTCGTTCTCAAATAAATATAAACTTATGAGTGAGAAAAGTTTGTTTGTTCATTAAAAGTGTAACTTATTTCATACTTTCTCCATATTTCTCAATAATGAACACTATTATTCTCACTTCAGAGCTATATTATTGTATAAATTGTGTGCAGCACAGTATAGAACAAATTAAGATTTAGATCTTTCATAATAAAAGTTTTGTTTATAAGAAAATTTGTTCGTTAAGTTTTTTATGAAGTTTAATCATTTTCTTAGTTTCAATTGTTTTAATAAGCTTTTGGTTGAATAAATTCATTAGTTTAATGAAAAATTTACGAATTTTTCGATTACTTTATTTACTTTATTAATTACAATATTTATAAAATTCTCATTAAATTCTAAAATGTTTCTAATTTTTATAGCAAAAAAATTTTTCATCGAAAGAGAGTTAAATACAAATGAATTCAAAAGTTTCAATTTGTTGTGTTTAAAAAATCTATAACTGATTCAGATTTTTTGATTATGATTTTAATTTTGAAATAATTTCGATCAGATTTTGATAAACTCTAAAAAATACTATTAATCACATAAAAGTATGAATCAATTAAAAATCTAGTTTAGAATTACTTTAGAAATTTTGAGTTCTGGTTTTTAAGGGTTTGTACGAAAAAAGTGAGACTCTGTTTATAATAAACCATAGCATTTTCAAATATATTCAAGATTTATAATGTTGGGCGGGTTTCAATGAAATAAGCGAATAACGATTTGGCTTTTATGTGATTAGTTTACATAAAAACCCAATTAACTAAATATAATAACATTTGTTTTTGTGATTAGTTTTTAACTTCTGAATGAATTAAAAGGGCAAACGTTAGAGAGAGCTTCAAAAATTCAATATAAGCTTCTCGTCCTTCAGCTTCTCATTAATAAAAAACATTATGTAATTATTGCCGTATAGTATAATAATTGAACATGACTTGCATTTGGCATATAATGAAATATTTGTAATTTATTTTATTCAATCGATTCAACAAACTTTTGATTTAGTAGTTCCCAAATTATTTGTGGGTCTCAAGTGTTCGACGATTTCAATTTTTCATTAGACACGTCTTAAGCTTAAAGAAAGTGTTATTCAATCATTATCTCACTCTAAGTAATTAAAATCCTTAATAGCAAATCAATTTTAGCCCATTTTGTGTTAATGATAAAACTCGTTTAAAAGTTTAAAATCACTCTTCAATTATTTCAAAATTTTTATAAAAATAATTTATCTATGTTTAAATAATTTATAAGAGAACAGTCACATTTTATATCAAAAGTTCTAATAATTAATAGTTATAAAGTTCTAAAACTAACAATTAGTCCTAACCCTGAACTAACACCTAAACCCACATCTGAACTAACACTGACCAGACACTGACTAACCCTTTCTCAATGCCTTCACTAACTAACAATCATTCTTTAAGAATACTATATGTATGGAGTGCCCAAATCAGGCTCTTATGCCTATTATTATAATAAAATTTTCATTTATATATTTTAAAAAGTTTATTAAAATTATTTAAAGTGATTATTAAAGTCGTGTCTAAAGCTGTGCTGTGTCCACAACCCTGACCTCTACCAATTTGCCGAACTTTCAAAAATTGTTCTTCAATTATACTGAAAGCTGTAGGGTTTGTCTCGAACCGAATCTTTTGAATCACTAATGTTTTAGATTTACAGTCCACTTATGGACTTCAAAAGAAATTTGAAAATCCATGCAATTGAAGCTCAAAAGCCAAGTAAAGTTTATGTTGGTGATCAGATTACTGGTGAATACTGGTTAGAATATAATTATAATATAATTATAGCTCGATTGTAGTTATCTTTTGAAGTTTGGGTCGTAATTAGATTATAGGATCTATAGATAGGATAGAATTTATAGAAATGAAGCTAAAACGGTTGCAAATACAAGTCATGAGTATTACTCCTTTTCCCCGAATTAGATAAACAACAATCAATACTTAGAGATAGGCTTTTTGAATGAAAGTCCCAACTCTTGGTCTATCACATAAGTTTGCATAACTTAAAATTTAACTTCAATATAATGATAATCAAGATTTGTGGAAAACCACAATTTCTATATCAAGCTTTATTTGAATACTCTCTCAAAAGTCTGAAGAAACAAGACTTTATTTAAAATGAAGTCTAACATAATCGATCATTTGCTAAGAAAGCTTAATGTTATACAAATATTCAGTCTATGAATTTTATCGTTTTTATATTCAAATTTGATGTTTTAAAGTCAAATAAGATAAATATATTCTACAACGAGCATAGCTTACTATTATAATTGTTTTTCTAACATTTTTGAATAATTTTATATAAAGAAAACTTTATATAAATTGAAAACTTCACAAAACTGATGATTCATGAATATGCTTAAACTCATATTTCTTACTCAAGTTTTAGAACAAATTGAATGACAAAAATTCATTTAATAAGCGATTGGAGACAACTTTTAGGATAATTATTTTATCATTACTCTTAAACTGTTTCTTAATTCAAATTCAAATTGATTGAAATTTAGTTTACTGATAGACAAGGTATCAAATGGTATCCAAAAGTAATTCAATTTCAGTTTTGATTTCAAGATTATTGATTAAAATGAAAATATTGTAAAAATTGAATCACTTATAACATTTATTACTCTAGTTATGCTTTTATTATTGCCAATAATTTATTAGTAACCACACGTATTGATAGTTTAAATCTTAGAAAAGAAATGCTTTCAATAGAACATAGGAATTAAAATAAATAGGAAAAAAGAGCTCTATTATTAATTCTCAATTAAGCCCTGGCGAACTGTCCTTATGAAGTGAGAGCTGAGTGTAAAAACAAAGCTGTCTGTCTTCAAGCTTCTGAAATAAGGTTTCTTAGGAGAGTGACTGCACTTTCTCTACTCGACGAGTGAGAAGTTCACAGATTAGGCACGATCTTGGTGTTCAACCTCTGCTTTTGAGGATCGAAAGGTCACAGCTTCGATGGTACGGATATATCATACGAATACCAGAGGAGAGACTGGCCCATCAGGTGTTTGGTACCGATGTGAGTGGAGTGAGACCCAGAGGTAGGCCCCGAATGATATGGTCAGACTATATGTCTGACTTGTGTCGGGACCACTTTTGGACTGATATCAAATCGCTTGCAATGCTAACTAAAATTGCAGCAAAAATTACTTTTCTAAAGTTCACTACTTTATTGTCTGAAATTAATTTTTATCAAAAATAACGATTCTTTAAACTCGTTGTCTTGAGATTTTTTGATTTCTTAAGAGAAAAATTGTTAAAAATCATCTAATTTTTGATAATGAACAGAGCAAATGTTCAAATTATTAAAGATAAATGATTATTGTTGGCTCATTACCGAGTTTTTATAATCACAAATTTGCTGAAAAGAAGCAAAATATCTTTTAGAATACAATAATCTCTAAGGAATATAACAATTTCTCAAAAGCCCACTTAGTTTCGGGCCTTAAAGAACCAAACATACAAACTATGCTTATTGTTATAGAGCCATACAGCCCATTATTAAGTGTCAACCGGTGTCGACAATTTATCCATTGAAAAAAGTGCTCAAAATTTTAGATTTTAAAACTTTAGAGATATTATTAAAACAGACTCAGCAATAATATGATGATTTTCTAAAGAGAACATTACTGATTCATAAGTTATATATTTATTTAAAAGACAGCTTTTCTTTGAATAACTATATTTTGCACATCACTTGAGTCAACTGAAACTCTTCCAAAAACATATTTAATGCATAATATTGCGTATGAAGGGATTTGCAGATATATACAAATAAGTTGATTATATGTGACGGCTTGGAAAATATGATATATAAAATTTAATAGACAAACCATCCACTCAAGCATTCATTGATAGTAGTGATAGTCAAGTGGATTTTTATGAGTGGTTCACTTATATTACAAATTATTAGAGTTAATTTAAAGGGATGAAGGGATGCACTGGTCTTACAAGTAAAGCTTCATGAGATGAAAAAAGTAACTTTTCCTCTCTTGCTTATAAACAGCACACATTTTACTTGAGTCTCAGTCATTCTGATTGTAATTTCTGTTTTTCTGCTCCATAGCCTGAGACAAATTATATTTTGCAACGTCGCCATCGCGATAATAAAATCAATCAACTGAAAAAGTGTCATTCTATGATTTTTCCTCAGTTACTGATAGCTCAAAAGCCATGCTTTCAAATTAGATCGAAAGAATCTGCTCAGTATTTATATCCAAAGAATCTGCTACCTATTAATAATTGAACTACTCATATATCTTCGCACCAAAAATATTTTTATATCTATTTTCAAATATTAATAATTGCCCCTTTATTTTATCGATACTTTAAAAGTTGTTTCCAAGTAATGATAAATTACTTTTCTTAAGTTAATCTTCTTTTTAACAGAATAAATCTCAAGTGGTTTTCAAGAAAGACCATTCAAGTATCAAAATCTTGTTTTATTTTTGAAACGCTCTTTTCATACTAGGGTTAGTCTTTACACATCACGAGGGAAACTGATAAACATTATATTGTTTGTTCTCAAGTAATATTCAATAAAATATATAATGAACACCACTATTGACTTATAAAATCTCTTTATTTAAATTAAAATTCAAGGAAATGAACAGATTATCAAACAAAATGAATTTTGAATATTTGAAAAGATGAGTGTTGTCTACTTATGGTATCTCTAATTTAATATAATGCATATGTTGTCACTGCAAATGAAAATAAGAAATATTAATCACGTTATGTTTTTTTAAGTAGAATTAATGACATTAACACAAATCAAAGACACTCATATTAATCTTAATTAATGTTGTCTTTAAGTCTTGTTTTTTCAATTAATGTACAATACAGTCAATATTTAATGCAATATTAAAATCTATAATAAGCTCATTAAAGATCAATGTCTAAAAGTAATAAACCAAATGGTTCGCAATTTTTAAGTTGTTTGTAAACAGAATATTAAAATAACCTCAACTTATGTATAATTGATATTTTATTAATTAATTTCAGCTGAAATACTGTCATTTTCTTAGATTTTTCGTTCCACTCCACCCCATAGAGATATCATCCGTTCACTACCAATATGAAGTTTATGAAGAGTTTGAATATTGAGTACTACTCAGCTTCTATTGTTGCTTCACTTATGTATAGAGTGTATATGAGCTAACTTTGAATTAGTTGTCTTCTGATAAGTAAAGTTAGATTTGCCAAACGAAATGATAAATGCGTCTGAATAGAGCTCATCATTATGTGTGAGTGTGTGTGAGTGTGTGTATGTGTGTGTTGTGATGTGCTGTGATGAGCTGGGAGGAGAAGTTAATTAACAAACGTCTGCTAACAGATTAACAAAATAACAAAAAAGATGGTAAGAGTCTATATGAGACATGTTCTGGTGTGAGCTGCATAATGAATCATTGGTGAAACTATTGTGACACTGTTGTGACACTTCTGAGCAAATCCTAAAAAGACTAGAGACTAAATGTTATGTTCTGTTATGTTCTCGAAGTATTATATTCAGTGCTTGACTATATGGCTATATATTTAATACTACTGTATATATAAACTTATATGATATGGTCTTATATTAGATGAGCTAAATTGTAAGTACAGTAATGCTGTTTCACTTTATGTCTCATTCTCGCTTCGATGAATTTATGTAATTAATTGCAACCACAAAACTGTTTCGAGAATTGCACAGAAATTGCTCTTTTCTTTATACGTCTAAACTTTATTCCATAAAACTTTTGTTTTCATCCCTATTTATGATATCAATTCTCACAATCCATCATTTCTTAACAATCAAATTCTATCTAACTCTTAATGAACAATTAATTCTATTCAATACTCACTCATATGGCTTTATATTCTATTTATTTCTTTCCGTTTTCACCGATTTGATAACTCAATTAAAATTAAAGTTAATTACTCGAGAAAATTAAATGATATTATATTCTATTCACAAATAAATTGCCAACTATTTTAAATTACAACAAAAATTAAAATAAGATTTATTTTAAAGCAAACATTAGTAATACAAAATTTATTTGTTAAATCAATATTAAATATTAGTTTCTTTAATGAATGAATTATTACATATTTTAAAGATAAATTGAATGTATTATTGATTTTTGAATTCATACAGGTATATATTATCTTACTTTATCTGTGTCTTTTCTGTAGGTAATGTAAATTATTGAAAAAATATCATATAAAATAAAGTATTAAGGTTAATTTAATTTTTATAATTTAATAAGACTTGAAGCAATAAAAACGTTCAGTGTTAAAAATTCTAATTTTTCTGTATAAGTTCTCCATTAATTAGCTCTAACAATGCCTCAAATCTGAGCTCTTCTATAAGGTTGGAATATTTTCATATTTTAACTCTTAACTATGCTCTCAACTTAAGGTTTAGACTTTATTTTACACAATCATTGAATAAATGAAAAAGACTCAAATTATGTATTTTAAAAATGGCAATAATACAAGTATGACAATTGATTAAAACAAATTATCAAAATGACGGCTCAATTTTTAAGTAAACATTTGAATGGAAACATTAAAATGTTGCTTTGTTTCAATGCATGAAAGCCTACTTTTTGAAAACACACTTCATTTTTAACATTGTGTGTGTGTTCGAAAGTATGCTTTCATGCATTAAAACAGCAAGATTTTGATGTTTACGATTCCATTCAATTGCAGGACAGTTTGCTGTATACCATGGGTTTTCAAACTTTTTTCAAACGTGAATTTCAATGTAAAATTAAATAATCAGTGGTCCCTTTCCATAGAAGTTAATGTTAACCTTTCTTTCCATGGCCCCCAAGGGAGCCAATGGCCCACTGTTTGAAAAGCGTTGCTGTATAGTGTTTTCAATCCTGAGATAAAGATTATTGAAAATTTACAATTATTTTATAAAAATAATTCATTTTTGATCAACAAAATGAGAGAATTTTTTAGTTGTATTCAAAGACCGAACATTATTAGATTAAATAAACTCAAAATTCTGTTGAAAACTAATGAAATCTAATGAGAAAGGTTTTAAAGTTTTTCTCATTTTGATATAAACTTATCATACATTTAATGCATATTTATATAGTTGTCTAAACTGGAAAATCCATTTGATTGTATCAACATTTTCACGAATACAATGATATGGATAGAGGATATTTATTAAAATAAATATACTATTTATTTGCCTTCACCAATACTTTGGTCATACATTATAACCAGTCTATACCCAACTCCTTTTTATATTTACACGACTTTGCTTTTTGTGTTTCAATTATTACGAGTGCATTGAGTATTATTGATATTTCCCAATGGAATCAGAAAGCCTTTCGAACTTTTTTAATTATGTTAAAAATAACCCTTTGATAAAGGCTTTGATAGGGAAAATTGGGTTTCAGTCAGTCTTTAATTCAAGTTAACTTTGACAGTCTCTTGTGATCATTCTGTGATATGAAAATAAATCTCAAGATTTAAGCTATTTTCCAATCATCCTTACTTCCAAATCGAAAAACATTGCTTTTTTGCTAAATTTTTTAGCAGAAAACTAATGAGAACAGAACTGTTATATCAAATTATGAACTCACAGATACTCAATAAGAAAGATTTTAGAATAAACATTAGGAACTCAATAGAAATTGAGAACTTCCTAATAAATAGAATTAACATTAGATGTCTGTCCAAGGGTAGTCCTCGAATGTGAATTTAAAATAAGCCCAAACCCAGATTTTGCGAAAACCAAATAAGCGAAGTTGACATTTCATGACATGCTTAATATTCCATTAAACAGAATCATAATTAATATTAAACTAATGGCAAAATTCGAATGTTGTATTCATATCGCATTCCGAAGTTATAATAAACTAATTCTGGTTTTGATAGTTATTTTATTGGAATAATTACATAAAAAATGTTATGATATACAGCTTTTTGCAGAGCTGTCTAGTCTGTAGTCTGCAACATAAATCTTGCTCTGCATCAGCTCTGAATGCTCTGAATAAATACGTGCTCTTCTCTTGAATCACATCCATTCTCTCGATCGCATTCACAATTCAGAGCACATTCTTCAGGAAATTACATCAAAATTTTAAGCGTAGATATAGTAAATAATTTGTTACTTTAGGCAAATAATTATTATTTTAATTTAAACCATTATTAAATTTAATTCACTAATTAAGTAATATATTTATAATTCAAATCAATTAAAATATTTTGCTTATTATTGATTTCAATTTTTTAACAAGACATATAAAATGCAATCTATAGGTATTGTCTAATGAGATGAATTTGTTAAATCAGGTAAAATATATGAAATCATTTTATAAGTTTTTTTTGTTATAAATTTAAATAAAATATTTTAAAGTGAAGTTTTTCCTGAAATTATGTTCCAGATATGATATTACGATAACTTATAAACATTTATACCATAATTCAGTTTTTTTAGTTTTTAATGTCCAGTCTTTTTATAGTGATTTTTCAAATGAAATGTTGAAAAATTGAAATTTCATTTCGATTCTTAGAACTTGAACAGAATCGAAATGAAAAATCAGAACAAAACAACACTATCTTTTACTTCTAAGCATAATCTTAGATATTTACTTAAATCTGAATGAAGTTATAAAACGAATTAAAATAGATCTGAAAGTTGAATTATAATTAAGTTTTGATAAACAGATTGTTTGTTCAATTTTATAGACTCAACCAATTAAAATTATATCTATCAATACAAGTCAAAAATGAATGTTAAAAGTATAAGTTCTCTAAGTGTTTAACCATACTTGAGAGCAGAAGTGTAAAGTGTAAATAAATAAGCGTAAAGCTATGTTCTCACTTACACTTTAGACAAAGGTTTCTTAGCGTTAAACTATAATACTGTAACAGAATGCTTAAGATCTCTAAGATATCTCTCCCTTCCTATAAAAATAAATACCTTTAGCACTAAAGGGGCAGTTAAGACAAAGGAAGGACTAAAGGAACACTCTATTCCATCCTATATTTTAGTTCTCGATCCATATTTTGACAAATAATCAAAAATATCGATCATTAAAATAAAAGTTGTTTTGATGACAAATAAAAGACTTCAAAGAATGTTTTTCTTTTACTCTAAAGTTTTCTTTGAATATATGTTCTGTTATCCATGTTTTCCATCCAATCCCTGCTCAACTCTAAATCGTCTTTTTCTGTATTTCCTGAAATTAATTGGTGTTTTCAAAGTGATGTGGCCGTAGAGTCTGTGCTTTACTGATGGACCATATTTTGTTCATTTAATATTAATATTTTATAATTTAAATATTGAATCATCCAATTGATGCATAAAAATAATGTCTGTCATCTATAAGGGGTTCCAATAGAGGAATTATTTTAAGGTAAGGCACCTTTAGTGCGAACATAGCTCAAGTCTAAGTACATAATAAGTTACTGTATAATCAATTTATTTTATTATTGTTTGTCTTTTATAATTAAATAACTTTATAATTAAATACACTAAAAGGTATATTAAAAGTATAAATAGCGAACCGGAAATATAAATGAATAAAATTTCATTCCATCATAGCTTGAAGTTTATGTTTCTAATTTGTTTTTTGCAATCTATTACATAAATTCATTTCATAGCAAGTTATCCGTTAAGCTATAATATGGATAATATGGTATCAAAAGGGAAAGGCCTAAAGCATATAATTCATAGTTTAAACTCTAAAGTGTGCTGAAGAGAATCTGAAGCTTGCATTAGAGAATTGTGAGACCAGTAAACGCTCAAAATTGTATCTCAACTAATAGTTCATTAGAACATTAAATAGAAAATTATTAATTATATTTCCTTTAAGTTTCCGTTGAGTTACTCTTTTGCTGAGTTTCGGATTTTATATTTTGTTAAGCGATTCCATCATATCGTTCAATAGATTCATTAAAATCTATTTTGTTTAGGAGAAAAATTACTAATATTTTCAAAAGTTATTAACGACAAGTTTGCAAATGTTATCAAAATGTCAAAAAACATTATACGCAATAATTAATTATTGTTAAAATCATTTAAAATAAAATTTTTCAAAAGTGATGTTTTTCAACGTTATGATAGATATTCACTGCGAACATGTTTTTTTCGGTCGATTAAAGTTTAATAACAGTAGTTTCAAGCGATTAAGTCATACATTTTCTATAACTAAGTCAAGTGAACTAAAATGAAAAGAATTGCTATTATTTCAAAAAATTATTTTATCAAAGTTTTAATAAATTCTGTTTAAAAGTAAACATTTTTAGTGATTTTGATGATAAATAACTTTAAAAATAATTTGCTTAGACATCAATTATTATGAATGTAAAACATTGCTCTGTAATAACAATTTGCTTATATTTGGTTTAATTGAAACTGTAATTTAGCTTAATCTTGGAATCTATTCTCACTTAAAGAATATGTATAAAAATATATATAAAATAGAATCTCAAATGCAATGCACTCTTGTGTGTGAGGTAACTAAATAAGTAGTACAACATTTAACTAAAAAGACTTTTTTGCTTACAATCTGATGAACTTTAAATTTCTCAAATTCACTGAATATCTCTAATTTCATAAACTATTTCACTTATTTTAGATTTTGATACAGTTTTATATTTGGGTGAAAGTTATTTAAAACAGAGATATATTGAAAAGCTTGTGTATGACATAAAGCGTTTGTTCGCATTAAAATATTCTCATAACATATTTAATATGATGTTGTTCTATAAAATTAATTACTTGAATGCTCGACTGGAATGTTCGACTAAACAAATGAGGGAAATAGAAGGCCTTATGTTCGGTTATCAGTAATTAAGAGCATTTGTTAAAAATTTGTGTAATGCTTTGTTACTAACATAGCTATAGCTTATCTAAACTCATGACAATAGAATACCAAATCGATTCACTTCTGTTTGATTTAATCAAAACAATAAGTAGAATATAAGCAAATAATTTATTGATAAGGAGTGGCCGTCTCTTTAATCAATAAAATGCTATATTTTTACCACTATTCGTAAATTTTTATAAGGATCGCAAGTTATTTATACGTTAAAAGAAACCATAAAAATCATAATTTCTAGTAAAATACCAAACACTTTAATTTAGTTCTCTATTGAGTAAGTTATAGCTCTATAGAATTATAGAGTTATAAAGGATGTGATGTTAGTGATGCTGACGGAGCAAAATTAGTGCCTACACAGAGTTAACTGTGTTCGACATTATGAGATCCCATCTAAAGACTGCAACTATTAATAAATGAGTCACTCAATGTATTTCACATCATAGACCGTATATCTTATATGTGTTAAATTGAGTGTTGCGAAAAATTTCCCCTCTATTTGCTTTACTTCAAGGGATTTTTTCTATAAGCTTAAAAATTTCATGTTTTTGGTGCTGAGTTTGGTTTAAGTTATGAAATGTCTCTCAAATTTTGATCTGCTTTATACTCACTCTAAAATAGTAATACTCTCACTATCTTTTAAGTGCTTCAGGCAAAAGGTCTTATTGCATTTGCCACTACTCGTCCTTATACTGCATACTATCGTAATATACTGCGAAATATTTCACAGATAGTTATAACAGATAAGATATGTTTATTTGAATAGAGCATTGCTTTACATTTGCTTTGATTTGCATTTACAGTGAGGGAAGTATAAAAAGATATTGCTTTCAAAAGTCTGATTGAGATGTATATAAGCTTGAAATTACTTTCAAGAGACCCTTATTACATAAATTCATCATTTATATGACTAATAGTTATACAAATTACAGAATTGATATATTTTCATAACCTGAGAATAAATAGTCATTTTGAGAAAAGTGTTTAATTGAAAAGAATATTAATTTTTTGAATAACAGATTAGTTTTACAGTATATTGACTGCAAATATTTGCACTGACATTCATTATTATTTTAGGTTATATTATAACGGATATAAGAATTGAAGTATAACAGTATTTTGCTCGTACTCATAAAAAACTTTTTTCGCAAATTCAATTTAGCCCTTAATAAGCATTTTTTGATGACAAAATGTATCTTAAAATTGATTTTGTTATCATTATTCATTTAGTATATGCAAAGAATTACTTTCATATTTAGTTCACTTTTGTTCAACTTATCCATACACTAAATAAAGGCAAACTACTCAAAGATAAGATAATGTTAAAACAGCTCTCAAAAAGACTTTGTATAAGTTCTGTACATACAGTACATGCAAATTAAATTTTAGAGTACAATACATTCGAGAAGAGAAGTATCGAATATGGAGCTCAACATTTTTGAGTCTAATGAGTCTTATCTGTCGAATTGAAGTCTAAATATTTAAAAGTTTTAAATATTTGTTATCTATTAATTCAAAATATAATTAATTTTTAATTTAAATCAATCAAAAATTATGATAATCCAAAATCACAAAACAATTTTCTAAAGAACTTTACTTTATAGACATTTAAAAGCAATACGTTTGTGAAATAATCAAAATATTCTTAAAAATTGTTTTTAAGAAACCTATTGGTTTGTGAAATTGAACCCATTTTTTCTTTTTGGTTTATTATAATAAAGGTAATAAGTTATCAAAGAAGAGAAACATAAAACATCTCTAGTTGACTAGAATTTGCTTTCCATAAATCAGTTTCCAAAACCTGGTTAGACTCAAAAGTTCACTCGAGAGTTCCCAAGTTTGTTATTGAATTGCAACTCTCGTTTACCATCATTACAATACAATAGTATAAAACAGGATGAAATGCAAGATGTGTGGTATCATGTGTTATACAGTACCGTTGAGTTCAGAAAACTTCAATAAATGTGACATTAAAACAAATTTGTTTTATATAATATTCAATTTAAGAATTCGTTTTATTTTAATTTTAATTTTAGAATACAGTTAGTTTTTTAAGTACAATATTTTAAGAAAATGTTTTATATTTTATTTTCTTCAAAATTCAATCAAATTGAAAGGACCTGGGGTTTAGTGGTCTGCACACGAAAACGTGATTTTTTGTGTAGTTTCAATTTCAGTCTAATACTTTGTTTGCAACCTTTTTCCCTCTCCTTGTGCTTATCCTCTCCTTCATCATAATCTCAAAGGTGGTTCGGAAGCATTTCCTTCTCAAATCCTTGAGGAAGTGTTTCACTGCTTTTAATAATAGGTGTCACTCATTTGTTTTCATTGCGTGTATGCCTTTTCATTCAAATGCGCATGCGTATACTTAGAAGGTAAGGTAAGGTCGTTAGGTTGTTACCTTTGACCATCCTTCCTTTTAAGAAGGAGCTGAAATTTTCGCACCGTTCGCAAGCGTCCTTAATTGAAGGATTCCTTAAAGGATCCCTTGCTTGCGAACAAACTATAACCTGAGCTCTTCTTTTGAGTTTTATACAGTTAATGCTGCATCGAAATAGTTAATAAATAAGATTTTTAATCTAAACTTATAATATTTTATTTTTTTCTTATATTTTCAATCAATTTGGCTGATTATCATTCTGTTTGAAGATTTTCACTGCATTTATACATGTATTAAAGTAATACTAATTATAAGTTAGTGTAATGTTTAAAACGGACCAATTATGTAATAAAAAATTGAACTAATAAGGAAAATCCCAATATTCAATTATTTGAATTTCTAACCATTAGTCAACTTGAATAATAAAATTCTTAATGTTTTCTTTAGATACAGTATTTTGAATAATATGACAATAAAAATAAATTGATATTTGAATAATTACTTGATTTTGAACTTATTACTGATACAAAAGATTCGATTACTTCTATTATAATGAAATGCACTTGAATTGGACTTTAAATAGAGTATAATAGTTATTGACGGAACACTTTGTAAGCAAACTTTTCAACAATACTTCATTGTATTACATTCACAATACACATGATTTGGTGCACATCATGCATAGAATTTATTACTGCGTAACTCTATTTACTGTACTCTATGCCCATCAACGAGACTGTGAGGAACTCTACAATAATCAAGTGTACAGTACGGTAACGATTCTGTAACACAGCTGCTACTGATTTAATGAATCATTTGTCTTCGTCAAAGTTTTGTGTGGCTATTCGATTGACTGAGTGAGTGAGCGAAGTAACTTAGATGAGTACCAGGTCTAGCATTTGCAACTATACAAATATGACCAACTACTAAAATAAAGAACTAACTATTGAGCTATTGGTCAAATGTAACAATTATACCTTCAGATACTATCTCTGCACTCCATCATTAATTTTTAGACTATGTTCAAATTTTGACATTTAATTATTTTGCAAAAAACTAATCACAAAATTGAAAAAATACATCAACTTTGATTCAAATAAATATTTAATGCTGTGCTAAAATAATTGGATCTCAAAAATTAATTATCTAAAACATCAAAGTTTTGATTTCGCTCACTTTTACATTAAAAATACTACACATAGAAAAAGCAATGAGTTTTAAGAATTATTAATCACATAAAAATTAACAATTGAACAAATATTTACAATCAATATATTTTTAATTTGATAAGTTTATAGATATGAAAACAAGTAAAATAAGTTATTATCAGAGCTTATATATTTGGGAACATCCCGATTGTTTTAACCCTAATTTAACTTTTATCCGCAGAAATAGTTTATTCTTATTTTCTATCCAGAAATTCCAAAGTGTATTAATAAAATCCTATCATAACTTAACAAAA
>JAQGCH010000743.1:0-19919 GCA_034699485.1 Nanhermannia elegantula | reverse complement strand
ATACAAATACCAATATACAGAATATAGAGCTTGTTAAAAGTATTTTATAGCGAAGTTATAAATTAATGCTAAGCCAGAACTTTTAAAAATAGTGGACTAAATTCATTCATTTTCAGTATTCTATCAAATTTCTGAACTCTTTTGTAAAACTCTTAAAATTTCAATAACTTATATATCACTCAAACTCACTACAAGTCTAATCAGAGAGGGTTTGAATTAAACTCAATCATTGTGTTATTCCGGGCTGTGATATATACCATTCATATATTGTGAAATTTATTATAGAAAGCTTTGCAAAATTATTTGCACAAATTGTTGTCATAGCAATGGAAAGTTATTTGAAAACAAAACAAAATATTTTTTCATTGTTAACCAAATTGTTTGATGTTTAAGACAATTCAATAGAAAAATGCTTAAAACTGTATTCACTGTGAAGTTGAATGAAAAAATTTTGCCGAAAAAGGTATCGGTGGGAAAGTTTGATGGCCATAACCCATGCATTGTGGCCGCGACTCGTACTGATAAGGTATTGGTATTTACAAAATTATTTCCCTATCAGGTTTCAGAAGTTCTAATAACGTATATAATAAAAATTTTTTCTCTGACTATTGCTTACTCTATGACAATGGAGTGATATGAAGATAAAAATCTAATGATGTTATTGAAAAGTGATTTAAATGCTTACATAATTAACTTTCATACTACAGTTAAACCTCTCAAAGTGTAGCTGCCCTATGTTGGAAAACCTCTCTATCTTGAACATGATTTTGAGTACCTAACCATTCCATTACGTTATAAACGTAACAATTCCATTACGTTCTCTATTTTGAGCACATCTCTAACTTGAACAAAATTTCAGGTCTCGTCTTATGTTCGACTTACGAAGTTTTAACTGTATTAAAATTCACTTTTAACACTCATTTATTGATTTAAATGGTATGCAGTTTAAGATGTTGTGCACGAATTTATTAATGACTTCATTTCCTACGTATTCCTGACAATTAAAGCTGACTAAAGCTTAGATATAATATATCAAAAATTACTGATTTTTTAATTGAAAATAGTGTAAGCAATGGTTTGAAAAAATGAAATCTGAAACTTATAATTAATAATTTTGCTCCACTTTCTATAATACAACTTTTTGAAAACCATAACTATGTCTAATATAGCTAACAATGAACATGAACTCTATTCTCATAACCTCTATATCTCTATTCTCATAACCTCTATATCTCTATTCTCATAACCTCTATATCTCTATTCTCATAACCTCTATATCTCTTTCCAGGTGTTTGTGCACAATCCTCATAGTCGTTCCCTCAATCCTGACGGCCGATGGGTGATGAGCGCATCTGCCAATGATATTAATTTCTTGAATATTAATCAAACAGTCAATGCATTAACCGCTGGAAGATTGAAACCATTGAACCAAATAAATAATAATAGTAAAAGTAATGTTGACAATGATGTACTAGTTATCGGTACTCCGACTTCTATTATGGTTTACGATGTGCTCAATAACACTGACATTTTCTACAAAGAGGTTTATTTTCTATTATAATTACAATTTTAAATTGTGTTTCATTCAATTTTTGAACAAAACATTTATTAAAACTAAAATTATTTCTTATTTTAAATGTTTAAATAATTGTAATTTCTTTGAAAAGTATATCTATCAATAGTAAATGTGTCTGAAAAATGAATTGTTAGAACAAATATCAATTATGCATTTCTTTCTATCGTAATAATCGGTTATAATAAGCAGATAATAAGTATAGCAACTTTGTCAAAGCATAATAAGTATGTTATATAGTACAATAGGCTCAATTAAAAACGGAAAAATAATTTCACTAACTATTGGTCATAAATCCTATTTATACATTATATCACTGATAATAGAAATTTTAGTGAAAAATCTTTATTAAAAAGTTTAAAGTCAAACATCAATAAAAAGGTTTAACTCTCACTTAAATAAAGTTCAAAACTGAATCTCTTAATAACTTATACTTTTCTATAAAGACTCTGAAAAGCAGGCATTTGAACCCTTTTCCGTTTTTAATTGAGCCCATTGTACCTGTATGTTAAAGCGGATTAAAAGGCCCGTTATTAATAAGAGAAAGTGCACACACCAGTACATAATACTTCGCTTTGTTTTGTATTTATTGTTAATTTGACAATAAGAACCCAATATCTGAAATTATTATATACATAATACTCAACCGGAACTTATTTACGAAGTCATAGTTCGGAACCTTGTAAATACATGAACAAGTTTTGAGCTCTTGTGGGTTTACCCGTTAGCTATGCATAGACCTGAACACTTAAGATACCCTTACATATGTAGAGTTCTCCCGAAACTGTAATGCCTGTCTGGTTCCGTTATAATCAATGTATTGTCCATAGACTAAGGCTGAGTATGGGCCAGCAGAGATTCCAGGCTCAGCTCGAAATACATTTTAGGATCAGGCTATTGAGTCTAGGCTTAGTAGGGAAGAATTTTTGGTACCGCTCGGATTTGCATTGCTCATCTAACTCATAAAATTCAAAAACTAATGTTGTTTAATATTAATATGATATTAGCTGCTAACAGGGTCATAGAGGTAGGATTTGAAATTTATTGTTTCTAAATGTAACTTAAATTATTTATTTATTTCTATTAAATAGGATGTTTTGTTGTAGTTTTTAAGAAAATATTTTAGTTTTAGTTTACTGTTTATATCTGTATTCCTACTTAACATTCTTCAATTTTCATTTAATTTACTGTTTGAAATAAAAAAAGTTAAAAGATCATTATCTGACCTCTATGACCCTGTTAGCACACATATTATATTAATATTTTACAGCAATATTTTATAATTTTTCTAAATAGAGCAGAATTGTAAATGAGAACGGCACTAAAAATCCTTCTATAGGCACAGACTCAGCCTAATGCGCTTGTAGACAAATTTTACTTAAATTCACCATAACTTAATATTTTGCTTCACTGTGTTTGAATTCTTATTTCGTATTGTTTTTTGAATAATAGAAAACACTTCTTATAAGTTTATGTAAATAATTATTTTAGAAAGTTTAGAAACTTAGGCTCTGTGTATTGGGCTAGACTATAAAGTTTTCGAGCTTATGGACATCATTAGTTATAACTTATAACTCTCTTTGTCAGTTCGCTTTTAGATCTCATGTAATATACCAGTTATTTATTTATTAACGTTTAATTCTTTAAGTTTTAATTGTAAAAAAAGCGTTAAACGATTAACAACTTTATTATATCTCAAAACGATAGCAATTAAAGACCTGAAAGAGTTACAGAAAATAACAGTAATATGTACCAGAAATTAAATTTTCTCCACAGCACTAAATTTAGTATGAAATATACAGATACAGAAAAATGTCAGTTATCATCGAAAACAATAGGCTCTCCTAAATCCATTATCATATTCGACATAATTTAACTTTGAAATATAAAATTCTTTCAATTATTTTCTAAAAATATAGCGTTATATTCAAGTGATAGAAATGAATTAACTCTCTCATTTTTGATCTATTTCCTGTCAAAAATTTACTAAATTTTCTCTGAAGACACTAAATTTAAACTAAATTTAGTACTAAAATTAGAATTTTACAACGCTATCCAGAACTATACAATAACTGTTTTGTATGGTTATTATTTTTTGTTTTTAGACCACTATTCACTTTATAGTCTCAATGTCTCTACGCTTACAATAATAACTTATTTTAATTCATATAAAACAAGAGACACAATACAATTATACCTTTGAATAGCTATATATTTATGAACCAATTGTATTCTCTATAGATTATTGTAAATTAAAATAAACTAACTAAAGCTTTGTTAAAAATATAATATTCGGTATTTCATATTTCATGTTTTTTTTGTCTAAATAAAAAACATTAGATTCCAGACGGTGCTAATTCTGTAATTATTGGAGAAATCGGAACTATCAATAAACCTCTGGCTATTATTGGTGGTAATTGTGCTCTTCAAGGATTTGATTATGAAGGAAATGATTGCTATTGGACTGTAACGGGAGATAACATAACTTGTATGGCATTAGCAGATATTGACGAAGACGGACAAAATGAAGTGAGTCTATGATTAGAGATTATATCATAGAACTCATACTTTAAGCTTCTTTTCGATGATTAACTTTTAAAAGTAACTTTTCTTTAATAAGTCATTTCTCTGCAACTTTGAGAATGTTAGGGTCTTATAAAGCATTAAAAATGAATGATTGGGTTCAGAATTTCAATGCATTGATAAGTTCCGTCTATTTATTACTTCTGTGTTTGAAAACTAAAATTTATTGATATAAGGCAGTAATCGGCAACCCATTGAGCCGAAAGAGCCAGAAAAAATTCACTTTTGCAAAAAATATACAAAAATTCTTATAATGTATTTGATTATCATAATCTTTACTTTCCTGGGGTAACAATATATAAAAAATTGGGGTTAAAAATTGGGATTATTTAAAGTAAGATATAAACACATTATTATTAAAAACCGATTATAACGTAAAACTTAACAATAAGTTATAATAGTATTTATTTCCATATCAGTTATTAGTCGGTTCTGATGATCACGATATAAGAATCTTCAAAGAAGATGCGATAACATATGAATTATCTGAAACGGAAACCATTACATGTTTGTGTGCAATCGGACCGCACACATTTGCTTATGCGCTTTCCAATGGAACTGTTGGTGTGTATCAGAAAAAGGAGAGGTTGTGGCGCATTAAGTCTAAAAACCAAGCCGTGAGTATTTTGAGTTTTGATATCAA
Organism: Nanhermannia elegantula; assembly: GCA_034699485.1. Classification (NCBI taxonomy): domain Eukaryota; kingdom Metazoa; phylum Arthropoda; class Arachnida; order Sarcoptiformes; family Nanhermanniidae; genus Nanhermannia; species Nanhermannia elegantula. Next base: position 15,120 of record JAQGCH010000743.1, on the reverse strand, counting down.
TAACGATGGCGTTACAGAATTGGTCACCGGTTGGACTAATGGTAAATTAGATGCGCGTAATATAGAAAACGGAGAGGTTTTATTCAGAGATAATTTGGTTCATTCAATTGCTGGCATTTTGAGTGTAGATTACAATTTGGATGGCATTCAAGAGCTTATAGTTTGTACAGTTGAGGGAGAAATAAGAGGTTATGTTCCCGCCTCACCTCAGGAAAGACAAACAGTAATTGATGCCAACTTCGAACAGGACACCATCAGAGAACTTATGAAACGCAAACAAAATTTAGCACTAGAGCTAAGAAATTACGAGGAAAATATCAGAATACAACAGGTCGCAGATCCGTTCATAGCTAAGGGAAAGCCTACGATGGAAAATGATAATTTCGGTGCTATTCCAGCAAATACTCAGCTCAAATCAGCTCTTATTATAAGTCAAAATGATAAACTGGTAGAGTATCATCATTATTATAATAATTAAATACATCTATAGTTATCAGTTTTTATTGATTTTATGTTAATTCCATGTTATCATTAGACAGAATAATTACATTGCATTACTAATGTTGTCCATAGGCTCAGCTCGAAAAGGCCTGGGCCTCGAGATAAACTTAGGCTCGAAGTTTTGGAGCCTAGGCTGAGGCCAGCCAATCGAGCCTTAAGAACCTGTAAAGAATTTTTTACTAGAATTCACTATAACTTAATATTTTGCTTCAAATGTGTTTGACTTTTTTAATTCGTAGTGTTTTTAAATAAAAGAAATTCACTTTTGATACTTTTCTGTATACAATTCTTAGTTTTGCAAGATTACAGGCTCAGGCTTTAGGTTTTGAACCCAGGCTCAGGTTCTAAATATTTTAAGCCTAGGCTCTACTGTCTAGGTTCAGGCTCGGAGTTTTCGAGCCTATGGACATAATTAGGCATTACTGATATTTTATAGCCAAGTGTTGAACTATCTCTTCAAACAACAAATGATACTATTATACGGACAGTTGTTATCTTCGCCGAAGGTATATTCAAAGGTGAATCGCAAGTGATTCATCCACATGAAAATCAGATCCATTCAGAGATGACAATACCGTTAAGACCACCAAAAGATATACCGATCGATCTTCATGTTAAAGCATTAGTTGGTTATAAGTCAAGCTATCACTACCATGTCTTTGAGTTAACGAGACATTTGCCAAGATTTGCGATGTATGCCATCTCTAAAAATTTTGATAAACCAAAAAGTTTTGTGACTTTCGCATTACCAGAAAAAATAACAAAAGTGGTAATACTTTAATATAATTTATCATTAATTCTTTGTTATTTTAAAGTTTATATTCTTTGATGACTTTGATTATTAACCAATTGATATAATTATTTATAAAACTGATAAAAATAGGTGATGTGGCTGAACACCAACTTTCTATTAGTAGAAGAATTCGAAATAACCGATGCATTACACGTCTCTTTTATATCATTAAGAGATGGGAAACCTCTTATATTGGAAATGGATGGAAAGTCTGGTGAATTCACAATTCGAACTGATAATATCGAACTGGCCGGTGATATCGTTCAATCTTTAGTATCTGACTATCTCAACATCGAAGACCTATCCTCAAGCGCTGACTTTCCTATAGAAGTGGAACAATTAAAGAAGTTTATAAGTCGTGTCGAAGAACTTCAAAACGTAAGACAACATTTAGCAGCAGAAATAGCAGATAATTCAAGCGCTATAAGAGCTTTAGTAGTCAGAGCTGAAGATGCGAGACTTATTGGAGAAATGTATGGCTATTAAGTTACTATTGATTTGATAGACATAGACTCAGCTGAATCTAAAAATTCAAAGCGGACCGAAACTAGATTTTTACTGATATTTTTTTATAAATTGAATCTTACTCTGCAAGTGCTAAAGTGCAGCTGACAATAAAAACCCGTAATAAGAATCGCAATTTGTCTAAAACTAATATTTTTTAAGATTCAACTGAATTTTTATATATAAATTTTTTCAATTCTAAAAGATCTAAAAACTATTAGTTTAAGACAAAAAACTCTTACATATTTGGAATTCTCGGTCTAATTTACATGTAAATCGAGCCTAATCTCACACAAACCCCATTTAAGAAAAGAGAATAATGAAAAAGTTTGTGGTTTATGGTGAATTGTTTGAGACCCAACTGAGTCTATACTTATGATTGACAATTCTAAAAAACATATACAATTATTAGAATCACTATTAAGCAAATTTTATAATCTTTATGAAATTTTACAGTAAAACTATGAAACAAATGTACAATGATTTGAACGCATTGAACGCAGATTTGATCACTGAATATAAAATAAGGTGTCAGAATCACACAGATTTAGTGGAATGCCTCAAACAAGTTAATATAATCATACAAAAAGCTGGAAATTTAAGAGGTTTACTATCTGTTTAATTAAACTTATAATTTATTATTTCATACTTTTTTCCCAATTTAAAATAGTTGGAAAGTCTAAGACTCAATTAATTCATTCGTGTCGACACGTAATTCAACAAAATAATCTCAACTTATTGTCGCGGATTATAAATAATGGAGAACTATGAAAACGTGTTTATCTGGTGTCCTGTGTCCTAAAAAGTACTTGAAGTACAAAAATGAAATTATGTATTAATATAAAAAAAATTTAGAAAAATTCTTACCTTTTGGATTATAATTTATCTTTATAAAGATAAGTTACTATCACAGACTTCACTTTTTCAAATTCGATTTAACAGAAATTTATTTTTGAATGTATTGTTGAAATTTTGTACAATGTTTGACCGTGAAATAGGTTTTAAATAAATGATTAACTTTGTTTGTTCATATCGGTTATGATTATGAAATATGAGAAAATTCCAGTTAAAACCTATAAAATGATTGAAAATACAATTTTCTAATTCGATAATTCTGGATAAATAAGAGTTTAAATCATACACTTGATAGTAAAGCATTGGTCACTACAAATAAATCCCAAAAAGTAAATCCGATGAAAGGTCCTGACAATCGCTGCAGAAATACTAAAAGCTAAAAACGAGAGCAAGATCTTAGAAATTGCATATTTATATAGAATTATTGAAACAAATTAAAGTAAACCTGCACTTCACCTGAGTTTTGACATCGATTGACCACTTTCTGATAGTAAGTCCATGTATTAAATGATAGGGTCGATGAGCTTCAAAAACAACTGATGAGGCAGAGAAAGAAACTCTCAGTATTTGTCCTAAACATCCAGTCGTGGAAATAAAAAACACAATCTTCACCATATATGAAGACACGAATGCAATCAAAAGCTCATATAATTGAATTGTGACCAATGGCACGAATACTACATAGAAAATAAATAAATATTTTCTCCAATAAATGTTGGCTTCGGTGACCATTTCGCAGACCAGATAATGTCTTTGGTAGAATTTAATAAGAACCGGTTCATCAAAGGGTACGTTATCATTGATCAGAAACTCTAAGTCTAAAAATATTTCGTTGAACCGAATTATTATAGCTTTGCTGACAAACACAAACTGAGCCATCGCTGTGAAGTTGATTAATGTGCATAAACACGTCCATATTATTATAATTATCATCCATGGGTAATGATAATAGCCTATCACAAATCAAAGTAAAGAGGTATAAATATCACTGCCAGTCCTTAAAGTAAAGGGTATTTCCTGGCTTTGACAAATAGCTAACAAATATATTTTGTGATAAATGATAATAAAAATAATTGAATTAGTTTTAAATTAATCTTATTGTCAAAGGGTTTGAAGCTATTATAAAAACTTTGAATGAATACTAATCTTATTAATTTATAATTTGAGTCTTAGTGTAATGAGAACTAAAGATAAACATCGTGTTACTTCAGGTTCGGGTTGGATTGATGTTTAAAATGTCGGGTTGGGCTGAATAGTCGAGCGGGTCAGGCAGGAGTAGTCGTTTGGAAATTTTTTTTCTGAAGTGAGCTCAAGATAATAAAATTCAGTCATATTAAGTCTCATTCCTAAGGCAAGTCTATAGAAAATTGAAAATAGTGAAAAACTTGAATTTATTTGTGATTTAAACAATCATATATTGAATACTATCAAAAGTTATGTTATAGGTGATGATAATAACGCTCGGCGCTCGCTTTTTGGAGACGAGCGAGCGCCGAGCGTTTACCGAGCGTCAAGGCAGTCAAATTAATAAATATTTCACTAATTTTGAAAAAATTGTCTCAGAAAACAATTGAGATTTTAATACCCATCGATTTTTTTATATACACTCATTCTTGTCCCAACCTTTAAAACAGAATAATTCATAAAGTACAAAATTAATATTTTATATCAACTTAAAGTTTTATTATATATAAAAAATTTATACTTTATTAAAAATTATGTATGAGACTTAACGCTCTGGGTTCAGACGCTCGCGCTCATCAAAATCTAAACGCTCGAGCGTTTAACATCATTAGTTATAGGATATTGTAATGTACAGCACAGTACAGTACAATTGGGACAACACTTATATTAATACTTATTACTTTAATATAATGAACACTTTATTTAATATAAATATATGGCTCTGTGGTCTGACGTGCACTCTATCGCACTATACATTATAATGCCCATAATGCACTCCTTCGTAGGTATAAGATATACATGGTTTTACATAGGAATAGGATAGGGTTAGTTAGGTATGAGAGGGTAAGAGAAATGATAGTTTCAGGATAGTTTAACCCTTAGTTCCTTAGTTTAGTATATAATGCTTCACATATTATTAGTTTATAAATTATTAAACATTAATTGTTTCAATGACTTATTCAATCCTTTATAATCAGCTATAAATACTTAATAATCTATTCAATAACAGTCAAAGTAATGTTAAGTCTCACTGTCCACGCATTCCACTGATTGTTGTCTCCTTTAAAGTTGTGAAAAAGTAACAAATCTAAAGTTTATTTTATAAAAATTTTAAGTCTGTTTTTGCAATACAGCTGATGATTCAAGTGAAGAAACATAAGTTTTATGTCATTTTAATTATCCCCTGAATTCGAATTTAAATATAATTCTTTTAAAATAAGAATTTTGTGGATTTATTTTCAAAAAATCTCACCAATGGCCTAATTCGTTGATTCAGTTCTGCATTCTATTTATTGAGTGAAACACATTTGACTGCCGCATATTTAAAAATTACAAATAAAAACTTTATATTAGTTGGAGTAAAAGTCGATAAAATCATTTATCAAAGTTCTATTTTATGTGATACAAACATAAAATGTGATATTTTATGTGATACAAACATAAAATGTGATATTTTATGTGATACAAACATAAAATGTGACATTTTATGTGATACAAACATAAAATATGATATTTTATGTGATACAAACATATAATGTGATATTTTATGCTTTACTAAAATTTAAGCAAATGAAACATAATATTTTTAACTTTATAATTTGGAGCGGGCCTCATGTTTAGAGAATATATTCACCTTTAATGAGAACTACCGGAGTTTTCCATAAGTAACCCCTGCCGAATATAACCAGTGCCCATGGGGTTATATTTGGCAACTGGGGCTATATTAGGCGCAAAGATTATTAAAATATGATTAAAAACTGACTTTATAACACATGATTATTTTGTTGGAACATCGGTTAAAAAGCTAAAATTTAGGCTTTAAGGATTAATTTCCCATACTTTTGATTTAAAGTACTTCCATTATACAAAATATATGCTTCAAAAATCATTAATTTATTATTAAATTTAATGCTTAAAATTCAAGTTTAGTATATTATTTTAAATAAATGAATAATATTATCAACCAAGAGAATAACAATGATAACAGCATTTAGCACAATTTGTATTACATTTATAATGTGTTTGATCCTAATTTAAATTAAAAATTTTTGATTTAAAAGCAAATTATATGTTACCGATTATAACCCCTGGGGTTACATTTTGATTACACATTATAGGGACAAAAAGACTATTTTCCTATTATAACCCCTGGGTTTACTTATGGAAAACTCCGGTAGTGATAAGACATACCTATTGTATTACTCTGAATGAAGTTAATTTGTAAAAGTATCTCAGAAGCAGTGTAAGCGCAGGCCACCAATGAAATAACAATCGCTAACTCTCTTCTGATTTTTTTGAATTTAACAAACGCTGAGTCTTCAGGAGTTAATGGTTTAAATCTGAATCTAGTTTTCTTCCAATTGAGCTCTAAACTGGAAATCCATGAGAAATCTTTAGAGAAACGTATTTGAGTCATAACAATAGCAGCATGTGCTCCATTCAGCAATTGAACTAAATTCAAATACAACCGATTGCCTCCATATAAACCAGTAAAGTCTCCGAAATAACTTTGTCTCTCTTTCTCGTTGTCATTAATTAATAAAAGACAAAGAAGTTGACGGAATTCGAAAAGCCATAAAAATGATAATACAATATATGAAATGAAGTTTTGCGGTTTTCTAAACTCTCGGTCACAGATCGCACATCCAAAATATTTTGTTAAGAACTCTATTGATCGCAACTCTTCAATAACTGATGGAATATCAGTTGCCATTTTCATGAATCAACTTTTCTATTGCTATTCTATAGTTATGTTCAATAGTTTGTGGTACTTTTCAATATTACTGTCTTCACTCGTGTCACATCAAATTATTTTTATTAAATTAATAATAAACTCATAATTAAATTCAAATAAAATTATGCAAAAAGATAAGTGAATGAAAGAGAAGTATATGTAAGACAAAGCAAACCATTATAAGGTTTATATTAAATACTTGTATTGCATTAAAAGTTTGTTTTCTTTGACAATAACTGACTTAATGAGATAAAATTAGTGTTGTTTCGCTTTTCTAATAAAATGAAGTGACAATATATAATTTATTTTTGAGAAAACGAAAGATATGACAAATGATTTGACTTTTGAAAAGTGAAATCCAAAACCGGACAATTGATTAGACTTTTGAAAGGACAAATCTAAGAAGGAGACAAACTAAAACATTGAAAGAGATTCCACACTATAAATAAATTTAATATTTTCAATCGAATAATAGATTAGTAATTTCAATAATAAATTATGTAGCTGCATGAATAATTTCATAACAAGCATAGCTTCATTTAGAAATATCATTACATTTACATTATTTCAACATTACGTTACACACATCATAAGTAACATCTTTTAAAAGAGAAAGTTTATAAAAATAAACTTACAGGAAAACAATATAATAGTCTTAAACTTATAAAACTTTTTTCAATTATCATAATTTAGAAAAATCTTTTTTGCACTAACGCAGAAAATTGCATAAAAAATTTAATAGAAATTATTTATTTTATTAGTAAAAGCTGTCAGCATTTTAATATCGGAAATAAACTGCAAGTATTATTTCAAACCTTATTCAATATTCATTGTCAATGTCAATGTCATGGTTTGTTATTTGAGTTTTACTATTTATTATGATAAAGTATATTTAGAGTTGACATTAAACTATTTTGTTGCTATGGTTAATAGAGCATTAATTGCTCTCAACTTGTGGTACACGAATCTTAAGGACCGCTTACAACTTACATTCAAACAATTGAAACAAAAAATAGCAATTGGTTAGATTTTTATCAAATTAAAGTACAATCTTGTGCTCATTTGAATCTAAATATGAAAATGAAAACCTTTAAGTCCATTTACGTCTTGTTTTTAAAATTGAATTTCTCTAAAATTTTATTTTTAATTTATTAAATTATATTCACTAAGGGCGTAGATATTAAGCCGGCAACTCGTTTTGTAGTGCACATATTACTGGGCTGTTTGTGGGCAATTATTATATAATTTATATGGATTCAAATTTCAAAAGCTGAGAATATGTCAAAAATATATTGATATAAATAGAATATAAATCTCGCACTGTTTCACAAAATTCTTGTACATATTTTAAAACTGTAAAAATGATCATAGTTTCGTTATTGTTTTAATTATTAATTTTAGTTTAAATTAAGTGCCCTTTGGGTGAGTGAGAGGGCCCTCACCCTTATTCTTTATTGACGCTAAGCATGAATTTATATCATATATTTAATATATTACTTGAGAGAGAGAGAGAGAGAGAGAGAATTTTGCCTATTTTTGCTTCAATACAGTCTAATCTCAATTATATCAACTAATAATTTTACACTTAATTTTTGTGAATTTTATGGTGTGGCACTTGCCCTTTTGCCCACCGATACTTACCGCTGTTATGTATTCAACTTTTAGCCCAATTTTTAATTTTTTAAAAATTTAATTAATGAAAAACAGATAATAACAAAATGACCATTAATTTAGACATCTTTAAGGCGCAAAACTCTGAACATGAAATCAAATAAATGGAAATAACATGGAAATAATGTTTGAATTGTTATATAAGTAATTTTATATTTTATATTGATTTTTCTGATTTTATTTATTTAATTGAAGTTATTTTTGCTCTTATTTATTAAGATATTGTCAATATTTAAAAGCTTTCAGCGAAATGTGATGTTATGGAAACCAAAAGCTGCAGTAATGACAAGAATTACAAACCAAACTAGCGGTGCAATAATACCATATATGACTGCAGTGTTAGTTAAATCCCAACCGCGAGATATGACATATCGCATGGCATCCAATGCCAGAGTTTGTGGACCAAAATAGCTGATGGGTTTCATGAATTTGGGCATCGCCTCCACGGGCCAGAAAATGCCTGAAATGATGGAAACGGGCAAAAAAGATGCCATAGACATGGCCAGTGCCTGACTCTCGTTCTCACTAAAAGCAGAGACAACAAGTCCTAAAGCCATTCCACATAAACCTTGTATTAAAGTCATTAAGTAAACCAAAACTATAGATCCCTCAGACTTGATGTCAAGGATATAAAACATTGTAATTATACTCAAAAGCACTTGTACTGCGAGTACAATCAATTGGGTACTAATTTGAGAAACAATAAACTCGAATGTCTTCACTCCTGCGACTAATGTTCTCTCAAAAACGCCATCTTTACGTTCCAGCACTAATGTTATAGCTGTTAATGCCATCGCAGCGAAGAAAATACTCATTGATATTAAGCCTAATAAAAAAAATATTTCATAAATAGAAAACTTTAAATAATGAGATCTGCCTTAAAATAACAAATTTTGAAAACATGTTCCAATTCATAATTTAAAGCGTTTTTCCACTTGATTGACAAAACTGTCTGCAAGTTTGGTCAAGATATAAAAGCAACAGTTCGGGTAATTTGCTTATTAGTGCATAGCTTAAGACAAAAAAAAGTTGGAAAATCTTTAGTCCTCTAATAGCTAGAAATTTCATTAACTATTGAAAATAATTATCTGTAATAAAATAATGAAAATATTTCACAGCAATTAATAGTTGACCAGGACTTTAGTTTCAACCGGACTTTATGATTATCTAGTCTTCTGTCCGGGTGGCAGATGATCGATCCAACCGGACTATAGAATGTCCGGTTTTAGTTCAAAAATTAAGTTAAAAGCTGTATTTCAATATATGTTCCAATCACAATAATATTAGAATATGCTTTTAATTTATTCAAACAATATAAATGTATGTATGGTTATGTATTCTGTATATGAAAAACTTTTGCTCTAAAAATAAGAATTGGTTGTTAACGCAGAATCTTAAAGCCGAAATTTATGTAAAAGTTAATTTTGATTTAAATTGTTCTCATTTTCAAAATTTTGTTAAAGATAATGAAAGGATCCCCCCTTGAGATTTTTGTCCGGTTGTGTTTTTGGCAGAAGGTGGTAAGCCTGTATTAGACTATGGGTTTCCCAACTTTTATATCATAAACAATTATAGCATTTATGGAAAAATTAATTAAACTAAGTAAATTTTTTTAAAAACTGTTCCGTAAAGGCTTCATAAATGTAAAAGGAGATAATCAAAAATAAGTAAAATTACAGGATGTTGCGCAACTTGCACAACTTAAATTTTGCCTGTTTTTGACTGCCCTTCTTCATAATAAAATCGAAATAAGCTTTCTTACCAATTTGAACCTCTGCTCAGAAAAAAAATATTTAATTTAGACTTATTATTACTTCTATTTGATTGTAAATAATTTGTAAATTCATTTAAAATAACGGTTAAACCAAACTGACGTTAAATAATTGATTTAGTGCGCAATTAGTATATTATATCAAGCTTTGCATAAAGCCTCGGAATAGTTAGAAACAGTGTCCATAAATGTCTCCTTAAATTTGATGAATTTTTAGTAAAAATAAATTAATTTTACAATTCAATTGAGGCGGCGCTACTTTTAAAATTTATTTAAATTCAAAGCTTGAATACCTGGTGCCATAAACTCTGTCATCTCAGGTGATTCTTTTCCATATATGATTCCATCGATAGATATTGGATTCTGAATTCCAGAACTTGATATATTGGTTCCAATGAGTTCAGCCATTATAGAAACTGTTTTATTGTAAGTTAAATACATTTCTTTTTGTATTGTATTACTGATGACATAATTAGTAGTGTCGAGATATAGACCGATTTTAGGCACTGAATCTATTTGTTCGGCATAAGCCACTTCTTGCATCATTCGGCTATAATTAGCTGAGAATGTGATGGCAGCCCACGCCAGACCATCTCTAACTTGTTGTAGAGCTTCTTCAAGTGAATCATAATGAATCAAATCCATAGTTTTATTGCCTAATGAACGCAGAAATAGATCACTCATAACTGGCGGACTGTCACTATTATATACAGCAACCGGCAGATCATATGGATCAGGTCCGAGACATGTAAAGTTGAGGAGACATTGGAAACTTGGCATCAAAAATTGTATGATAAGCATTGATAAATTTCTACGAATTCCTGTTATATTTTTCCAATTGAGTGCTGATATTCTCTTTAAAAATGCAAATCTTGATCTGTTTGCCGCTAAACCTATTTCTGGTCTCTGTCGCAATGCTTCGTTATTACCATTTATGTTGTTGTTCATGTCATTTCTGTTTCTATGGTCTGACATATCTTTTAAATAGACGTATTTCTCGTTAGCGGAAACAAAATTGATTTCAGGCTTAACTTCAAGTTCAAATTGATTGAATCGGTTACCGCTATTACCAATAGCTATATTTTCGGAATCTTTATTATTACTCTCTAACTGACATAATTTCAAGAAAACAGATTCAAGTGAAGGCAAATTCATTTTTTGCAATAACTGAATAGGATTTTGTTCCATTAATAGCTTTCCATTTCTCATGAATGAGACAATATCTGCTGATTTTGCTTCTTCTATATATTGCGTTGTTATAATGATAGTGAGCCCCAATTGTTGGCATAACATTTCCATGTGATCCCATATATTTTGCCTTAAAACTGGATCTACACCTAAAAGAAAAAATTTAGTTTTTTATGAAAAAATTCATAAAAATAACAAAATATTTAATTAAGAATAACAAAAGATCGCCTGTTTTATAGAAAGTTAAAAATGTAACGTTTTAGGAATTCATCAAATTTAAGGTTGATAGGTCTTAAAAATAACTAAGAGTTCAATTTAATCTTTTTGTTTTTAAAAATGAAATAAACTCAATTATTTTTAATAATTGCACTAATTTTTGAAAAATGTTAAAAATTAAATCTTGCATATTTTATATTTATAATATTGATCATAAATTATAATTTACATAGGGGTTTCAAAAAATACTCAGACCGAGGTAGATAGGGTTCAGGTAAAAAAGTTTAAATGCCACTATTTTTTAATATAATCATTCTTAAATACAATATATTTTTCATATCTTATTTGGAGGCGTCTTATATAGTCTAAGGGCTCGTCTATAGTCTAAGTCTTTCTGTCTTGATTTAAAAAGTTGGGACTGAAAGGCTTTCATGCATTGAAACAAAGCAACACTTTATATCATTATTCCATTCAATTGCAGAGCAATTTACTGTGAAAACATATCTTTTGTTATTTTTAATAAATTAATTGAGTAATTTAAGGATTAATGTCAAAAATTTGCCAAGCAAAGGAAGCACCATGTGAAATATTAAGTAAAAAATGTTGACAAATAAGTTTGCCATAAAATACCCCCTTACATGTCGTGCTGAGTATTTTTTAAAACTTCCTCGTAATAAAGAGAACTGATTCAACTAGAATTCCAAAATATATTTACCTACAGTCGGCTCATCAAGAATCAGAAGTGGTGGAGAATGAATTAGCGCTACTGCCAATGAAACACGCCTTTTTTGACCGCCACTCAAATTCTTAATGAACTTGTTCTTATTCGGCAAATTAAGTAATGATATCAATTCATCTGTTCGTTGGCTAACTTTTGATGCATTTATTTGATAGAGTTTTCCAAAGTATTGAAACGTCTCGTAAATTGAGAAATCTAAGAAAAGTGCTATCTCTTGAGGCATATAACCTAAACCAGGGCCAGGAATACCACTATCCGGTTGTCCGGGCTGTTTACCGAAAACCGATATATTTCCGCTGTCAGGTTTTCTTATGCCAACAACACACCGAAGCAATGATGTTTTGCCTAAATTGAAAACAATTTTAAGCACAATTACTAGACTACTGTATTATCTATTGCTGTATAATAGTAGTGCTGCGACTAGTGATAGACATAGGGCTGGAAAGTTGAGTAATCTGTGTATAATTTTAGCTTTAGCCGCGGCTAAAGGCTAACGAGGCTAAAATACCAACACTAATTGTACAGTATAAGGAGGTTATATAAAAATTTTGGACATCAACGAAAAAGATTCTTTTCTTAGACAATCTCACTGTTATGCACACGGATTTTAAATAAACTCTCGGTTGTATTTTTAGTCCATTATTAATTTTTCGTTACGATTAAATTTTCATGAGAATTGTTATGAGAAGATATAAATAGATGCACATTATAGTAACGCATATTCTCTCGTATTTTTTATATTTTTGAGTGAATGCAAGATACAAAAGACATACCACAACCACTTGGTCCGAGAAGTCCATAGATTCGTTTGGCCGGTACTTTCATATTAATACCATTGAGTACTTGTTGTTTGCCATAAGAGAGCATCACATTTGTGATTTTGACGGCATCTTCTGTTGAATTTAAATCAATTGTTATGTTACTGGTATTGATGTCTGACGTATTAACTACTCTGTTGTCATCATAGAACGCATAATTATCATATGAGTTATCCCTTATTTGTGACATTTTCATAATTATTAATCCGTTCAAAATCTATACTTTTTATTGCTCTGAAAATATAAATTACTGATTGCATTAAAAATAATCAATTCATACAAAATAGAAATTTGTGAACCATTGTGCAGCTTCGAGTTTGTTCAATATATTATACAGATTTGAGTATTGAGTACTCACAACTATTGAGTATTAAACAAAAGGAAATAATTCAAATCTCAACCTCTTTTAATAACAATTTATTACTCTATTTTTAAAACATAAATCTAAATCAGATAATAACAAGGCTATCAATTATAGGATAAAAGAATTTAAACCAATTTTTATCTTAATATCACCACATTTTAACCAATTGACTGAAAGTCTCAAATGACTGAGATTGGGTTCACAGTAACTGTTAAGAGTTTAATTAATTATATATTCACTTTTGAGTAGTATTTTAAATCTTTTAGAAAAACTTCTAGAATTTGTCAGTTTTTAACAAATAAATCCTATAAAATATGTTATAAATAATAATTTTTTAATTTTTCACACGGCCGTAATCAGAGGGGAGCTGTGAAGGCTATTGACCTCCAAAAAGATTTCAAATTGTTTTATTTCAATTAAAATTTTAATTACCTTATCAATAAAATTAGATAAATTTGATATTAAAATTGCTAAAAATCATTATTATAGTAAAATTATGTTATCTAAGATGCTTTTTTCAATAAATCTTGATCTTAACAGAAATTTTTAGAATTTTAGCCCCTAAACGAAAAAAGTTGCTTACGGTAGTGTAGAAAAGTATCTGTTTTAAAAACAATATTCAACTCCTTTTGAAGCGAATTGAAAGAATTTAGACAAGAATTCTAGTTTTCCCCTTGACGGCTACCGCCGCCCAAAAAAATAATAAACGAAAATTTATTTTAATAACTAGATTGTTCATTTTTTAAACGTGATATGGTGTGCACCAATTTGAAGTGATACCGTTTTATACAGGTTTTATAGAGTACTGTATCTCTATATTCGGTGAAATTGGGCTTAAGCAGAAAAACCCTTTTCACTGTGTACATACATAACACTGTATGATGTTATGAATAATTTAAACAATAAAATTAAAAAATATTTGGAGTAATTTTATTGTTTTTATTGTGTATAAATTTTAACAGTATTCCTATTATTGAAGAAAATAAATTAATGAGATGTTAACACATTTAGCGAACTTTTATCGCTTTTTGTGCCATAACTGGATTTAATTATAGTAATTAAACCGATTAAAACTACAAGTGATGAAGAGCCAGTTAATGCAACCATTATATACTTGTAATAAAGAACTGGTTCATCAGGAATTCCGCCAATTTTAGATACTTGTGGATTAAAATGTTGAAAGAGTTCGACTACAATTCCGTTAAAATTCTTGTCAAAGAAACTCATTGCTGAAAAGACGAACGCACCCGTTCCAGAATTAATGCCAATGAGATCACTGGTCAGCGCCAATGTTGATATCAATAGAGCTGCGCCACCCATTCCAATAAGAGTGGCCACAAAGTAAATTTGCCACGACTTATATGAAGTGTCGTCGACGTCACCAAAAAATATCCAAACACAGGAACTCATCCCAAATAAGATACCTATTATGAGAACACTCTGAAAATAAAGGCTATGTTGTAATGGATTTATATTTATATAATATTTAAATATTTAGTAAATTTACTCGCGATCCGAATTTAGATGAGACCGGCTTTGCTATGAATGAAAATATGAATCCAAAGAAATAAGTGGCGAATGGAATTGTAGCGATAGTTTTCTACAAAATAAATTTTAAATTTCTATAGATATTATTGCCTTAGAATTGAATTAAGCCTAATATTACAGGTAATACTATACATATAAGAGTGCAGTTATTCGTACTGTTATACAGTAAAACCTGTCAAAGTTGGGCAAACAGTTAAGTCCTTTTTGCAAAATATATAAAGTAAAAAACAATT
>JAQGCH010000742.1:0-19926 GCA_034699485.1 Nanhermannia elegantula | reverse complement strand
GAGAGAGAGAGAGAGAGAGAGAGAGAATCCACAATAATGTACTGGTAATAATATTTTTCCTGTTTTTCTCTTATTCTTTGTGGTTCATGTTTTCCTATCTAAAATTTTTAAAAATTTAAATGTACTGTTAAGCTAATAACAATGCTTTTATTACTACGAATACGGGTTTATAAACTAAATATTTAAAACTCAAGCATAGAAAGCTTAAATATATAGTGAAATAACACAATTTAACACATACTCAAAACAAAAAGTTGCGAAGCAACGGGACTCGTTTTGTTCCTACAAATAAACTAAAACTTAATTTCCAACCCATTGAATGACAAAACTTGTTGAGTCAAAAGTGATTTAAACCACTGAGGCTTTTAATTGTTTAAATTACAAAATTCGAAAGATAACGCTCGAATAGGACTTATTTGTTTAGATTTTAAAATTTAGTTTACGAAACGAATGCACGCAAACTCAATTGCAATTTACCGTTATATGAATTGGAATTAAAGTACAGTAAAACCTCTCTAAGTTGATCACTCATTAGACACCAACTTTGTGATCAACTTATGGAGTTGATCAAGATATAGAGGTAATGTTAACCCTATGGGATTGTTAACAGACACCAATATAGTGATAAAAATAAGGAGGTGATGAACTTGTAGGGGTGATCAACTCTAGAGGTTTAACTGTACTTAATTGATATTCCCATTAAATTGCTTATAAAGTCTTACAGAACAATGAGTTAAAACTTAATATAATTTTTTTAAGATTGTCACAAAAAGCAGTCCATGTGAACAAATGCCGACCAGCTCATCACCAGTATCGACACCGTCATTAAGCCTAATGTCAAGTCCATCCCCGGCAGCAATGTCCATAAGTTCATCATCATCAGGCAATCTATCACTCAATTACAACAGTTCCCCAAATAGAGGACCTCTGATTAATAAACTCAGACAGAAAATGGCATCACATTCAAGCCGAATGATGGCATCTCTTACTAATCAATCATTATCAGGATCTTCATTATCAACGGATCAGTTGACAGCACATCTCACTGACGAAGAGAGAGTTATTCTTCAAAAAGTGTTCCAAAAAGAAGAACAATTCAGAGAATTCGCTCTAAAAGGGTATGTCATTTACTATTCTAATAATAATCGTTTTGTTGAATATCTTATGATATTTTGTGATTTAATTTTATTTATTATGCGTTTTCAAAAATATATTACTTCAGTATGTTTTTTATCTTTATTCTAAATCACAAAAGCGTATAATGTCTTGGATTTTATGATACTATTAAGGGGTAATTTATATTTGCATAGGCTTTGAGTGGAAAAATGGTTTTTTCTTATTTTTATCTCTAATGTCACAAACTATTAGTGAAAAATTGATGTAATGTTTTCTCTAGTTATGTAACTTAATATTGACATTCAGTTCTCACAAAAGACAGTTTAATTGCTTCAAATAATTAATTTTACAATCTATTATTCATGAAACTGAGACTAATACGTGACATACTATTCATTAATTAGAGTGAAATAAGAGGGAAATATTAAAATATATAATTAAATGAGGAATTAGCTCTAACATAACGACTAGCTATTGAACAATCAATGCTTAAATCTAATGATTTTCATTTTGAGACCTATAACACATTGCACAAAAAATAAATTATTATAAATTTTTTAGTTGCAACTGAATTTACAGAATATGCTGAATATGCAGAACATTCTCGTATAGTGGATAAGTTCATTAGTCTCAATACATACTTGTGATCATTAAAATTTTCTTTTTAATGACTTATAAGGTTTCAGACAATTAATTCTAGAAATAAAATGGTCATTAAAATTGACAAAACTAAAAAATGTTTGTTTTCAAAGATTTGAGTTTAAGGTCAAAATTCTTATTAAATCTTAACTTGTATTGAGTCAATTAAAGATAAATTAATATAACATATAAACGAGTGTACAAAAAACTTGTGAGTATATGAAATTAAATTTTTTTCTATGAGACACGAAACAAAAGACACGATCAGACATTTGGCAAATAAAAGTATAAACCATTAGTTTATTTTTTAAAAGATTACTTTCTTAGCAGATAAAGTGCCTACAGACAAGATTAGTTTCTTACTATTTTTGTAAAATCGATATTATGCTTATTGAAAAAGAAAAATCAACGAATAGAGTCGGGGAATAAATATTTATTTGTTTTTTTATGTATTTTATTTTCAAATCAATTTGTATTTGCTTTCAAACTCACAACTTTTGTCTATTATTTGTTCTCTCTATTGAATAGTTTACAACTGGTTTACAGAACAGCCAAATGAGTCAATTTTTGATTAAAAAAACTTTTATATAAGTAATGTTTCTATTTATAAAACTAATTATTTGTATTATATCAAGAGTTTAAGGAACTCTAACTCTAACTAATTTCTTATGACAAACAATTTATATATGACAGCAATTGAGTCGCCGATAAATAACAGAATTTCTGAAACAACAAGCGATAACTTTATGTAATAGAAGTCGTATATATAAGTCATGACTCTTTATATTGAATACAATGTGAAATATCATAGGCATAAAACCCGTACACGTCGTTAGTGTAGTACAATACGGGTTCTCTCTGATCAATGATCTCTCTGTACAGATATTCGATCTGCAATAGGTATAAGACATGCTCACACTTCGCTATCAATTTCAGAAAGGCAGAAAAATCTATTGCTTTTTAAATATTATATCAATATTTTTTGAGAAAATCTATTTTGTCATCGAATTTATTTCAAACTTTTATCACTATTTTTATACATGTTTGTCAAATATCAATAATTAGCTCTTAAAATATCAATATATACGGTAGTATGAGTTGAAATGAAACATTCCTAGAATACCAGAATTAGCACCGGTTTTGATGAGAATTGGAATATATTCCATATCTGTATTTTCATGTGTAATGCAAGAAAATGAAAGAATTTTTGTCCATCAGAATTAGTTCCACAGATATAGAGAACTAACGTCACGAAAATCTTATAGTAATTTGCTTTACTTCATACCAAAGAAGCACATCTTGAAAATGATGCTAAAAAACTATCGCTATTAAGCTCAACATACACTTCAACAATTGAAAGTCTGAACGTGAAGTTTTTTTATGAGATATCGTTCTCTTCCTAAAATTTATTTGTCTGACCAAAAAATACTGTATTTTTTGTTGTTTAGAAAGTGACAGAAGTGGGAAAGCATTTCAACAATGATTTAAACTGAATTACGTTATTTTCATAACTTGATGGATTAGATTTAGCGCACTGTTCATCATTCCATAACTTTATATGACTATCTATTACTGTATATCAACAATTTAGTGCATAATTTCTGTCAAAATTTTAATTAGTTCTCAAAAACATCGTAAAACATATTATTTGTTTCTATTTTCAAATTATCAAAAAATTGGAAACTATACAAAAGAAAATATCTCGGGTTTTATGATACGCAGGTATAATGAGCTAAAAATTTTTCAATAATTTTTATTTTTCCAATACTAATTCGCAAAAATTAATGTCAACCTAGACATACATTTTTCATTAGCTTTTAGTCTTATATTTTAGTTATTAATAATGGAAAAATTTTTGTGAGCTTACTAATGGATTTTTAATACAGATATTGAATGAGTAGAAATCTTTCTGTACTTTAACAATGATTCTACTGAACAGAATTGAAAAATTACTGCAGTTTTTGATATATTTTAGCCACTTATTCAAATTTTTGAAAATTTGAACCACAATAGCTTCTCAACATATTGTTAACTTTATTATTCAGTTTATTGCCATCTTTTTGGCATTGCATTCAAATCTTTTCAATCTCTCTAACTCTACAATTGAATCTATAAGTAATGTGGAATAAAATTTAATATTTTTATTCAATTTAATGATATGAATTGGTTTTGACAAAATGTATACAGTAAAAGCTCGATATAACGAACACTCACGGGGTAAAAGTTTTGGTTTGTTATAAAAAGCTATTCGTTATATCTAATGAATAATAACTTAATTTCAAATTGAAATTGAAGTTCGTTATATCGAGCTTTTGCTGTATTTTGATAATTCTTATTTTGAGTGTTATTAATAATAACTGAACTGTATTTATGCTGTACATGAAGAGAAACAAAACCCATATAATTGTTGGCATTGAAATATTTATCCAACCAAAAGACATAAGAGACATAAATACAGATAATTATATCAAAGGAAAAATTTTGTAATTAAAAGCAATTAATTATTGAGCCAATGCAGTTCGTCTTACTATTAGATGGAGTTTTCTGTATATAATTTCACTCTTTGAAGCCAAATATTTATTATTTGATAATGAATTGAAATAATATCTAAAGCATTCAATTTGTCGAAGAAACTAATTTTAATCTTAACCAAAATTATTCTTATATTAAGAAACTAATAAAATATTCATTAACTTTATAAATAAGTTATATCGAGAAAAGTATATGTAAACCAAAACATATAAATTTCCAAAATTAATGTTAATATTTAATAAATTTCAACATATTAATGCTTGGATTAATACAAAACCTCATACAGTGATTATATATTTAATTTGACTATTTATAGAATTTAACAATTCGTGTCAAATACTTATTCTGTATCACAGAGTAAACAATTAGAAAGTTCAAGAATTATATCTATTCTAAGTATTCCTTTATCTTTTAAGAAGCATAAGTAGTATTATTCACATTAACTTCCATTCTGAGAATCATACTTAAGTAGAAAAATTAACATTAAAGTAAACGAAAAAAATTCTATACCAATGATAATAATTTTGAACTAATGCCTAAATTGCATGCGTATGTGACATGATTTTATAGTTAAGGATTTAAAGCAAGACTTTAACGATTGCATAACTAAACAATTTATATTAAAAGCTCTTAAAGTATAGCTCTGTTGCTATTTTCTTACTTCGAGCAATTCTTTAATAGCTTTGGATGACTTAAATGTTTATTCTTTCTAATGTCTAAGCCTTAGGACAACTTTCTCTCTAATAATTTTATTCAGAAATATTCTGTCGGAGGAATTTCGATAAAAAATGTCGAAATTTGTTTTGTTATTATTTCTATTTGAAAGCAAGGCATCAAATGCAGAGATTTTATTCAACTCAAGGATAAGACAAAAAGCAAATACAATCAATTTGTTAAGCGATTGGATATTTTCGTAATATTAAGACAAAAAACTCTTTTAGTCTGATTGATATGTACTTTGAGAAAAGTTGATATCACTATATAATGAAGTGTTGACTCAGAATATCTGGAAAAAGCAAAACTACATGATATTATCGTTTGATTCAAACTTTAAAAGCCTTATAAACTGATACTTAGACTTTTAAAATATGAGTTTTGACGTATTGTAAACAAGCTTTTAAGGCTTACTAACGCTTAAGAGTTGAAAGAGAGTGAAAGTGTTTTATGTTTGATATTCGAAAAATCTCTTCAAATATTTTTTTTCATGAATACACTGTTTTAATATTTAAAGTAAATGCTGTTTTGAAAACTTTGTTAAAATAGAGAAAATATAAGGAATTGAGCGGTATTTTGATCAAAAGAACATAAACATAAATTATAATTTAACATATTTCTAAAATAGGACGACTTCTTCATTAAATTACTTGTTATATACTGTAGTCTCTTACTTGACATGACTGATTAATTGAATAGCTATCTTATATTCTGCTTCTTCTTAAGTTAAACATAAGTGAACTTAATTCAAAATTATTGCTAAACCACTTTTAGTCTAATCAACTTTTGTGCATTATTCTGAATAATTCATTAGCTTAAGTAATTTTTTGTTTTACATGATCAATAAAAATAATGATCAAATATATTAAATTAGTTACATATCAATAGATATCTAAATTCTTGAATACTTACTATTAGTTAAAAATTATTTTTACAGACTTTTGTTTTCAATACTACTCAATCAAAACCAATTTCAAGATCTTTCTCTAAACCTTTCCTAATCCATGAATTGGTTGGAATAATTTCAAGATTTATACGACTGATCCTAAGAATCAATAAGAATTTTAAGATCAGTTTTTAGGCCCAAATGTAGTTCACTATACGTATGATTAAACCTCGGAATGAGGTCAAGAGGTATTCGAAATAAAAATGCGATATAGTGCTGACAGAGCAAGAATTGTTCAGACCCTTGAATATGTCATTTCCTGATCAGTGGACTAAAAGTGAATCATTCAAACCATTCCTAGAGTTTGAACAATACATAAAATACATAAATAATAATAAAATAAAATATCCTTTCAAATAATGTACTTAAAAGTTATGTGAAACCATTTTTTTTGTCACTAACTATAGTTAAGTATAAACAGAGTATAGATAAACAAATTTTTAAAGCTTTGCTAAAGTATTGCCTAAACTTGAGAATTGGCACTTAATTTAAATGCAAAAGTTTTATAATTTCCGTTAAACTACAGATTTATAGTTTATTTGATCTGCAAAGTGATATTCAATTTAATTCTTATGTAGTCAATGTTTATCAGATCTAAAATTATATGTTTCTCAAAGTGTACTGTATCCAAAGCTCAGTTACATAGAAACCGATAGAAAATACTGGTCAGAAAGTGATATAAGCATAAAATCCATTAAAATAGAGTTGAATTGCTTTGCGATTTATTTAAGTAAATGTCAATCAAATATATAGATCTTGTATTTTCAGACTGAGGATTGCGGACCAGATCTTGCTTTTAAATAATTAACCCATATATCAAAGCATTTTAATAGTATTATAAAATATTTATTTATTCGAAAATGTCTCCGCTCTCAGAACAGTTACCAGAATATGTAGTAGATTGCAATTTAATGGAGTCTTAAATAATAAATATTAAAGGAGAGACCTATTGAACAGATAATGAGCAGAACTCCATTAAAATTAATTAATATTACAAAAACCAATATAATTTGGGTCAAATATTTAGATCCTTATAATTCTTGTATAAATATTTAGCGTTAATCTTTGCATATGTCGGTGTTGTAATTAAATTACTTTTTATCATACATTTAAAGTTATCTAAAAATGATTTAAATTTTATCAAAATCTTCAGTCTTATCAAATTAGAGCATCAATTGAATTGCAAACTCTTATTCCCTTAACTGCACAGCATTTAAAGAATTAATATAGAATCGTATGAAATACTCGTGGAATAATTGCCATTTACAGACGTCATTATCGTTTGGACATAATTTAATTGTTGCAGAACTTAATGCTATTTATTATTAGAGTAAAACATTATTATTTCTATGTCAGAGAATGGCCCGCGTGGGTGAAATAGATATAAGGACTACACGTTTTTATTATCCCATCTTAAAAATTGTGGATTTTTAATGGAAAAGTTTTATCTTTGAGTCCACTTTTGTTGCATTAATTTTTTTTATTTAAAGAATATTTTTTGGTTTCAATCTCAAAGATTTTATTTTAGTATTTTATTGAAGATTTAGTTTTCTTTTAGTTTAATCTATAGCTAACTTAAAAACATATTCTCGTATAACGACCAAAGTTTTAAAATCTTCTCCCGGGGAAAAAATATCTATAAAAATGAAATTTAAATCCAAAATTGAAATTGAGTTATTGTGCAACTTAAACGATAATATTATCTGCTTTTCCCCTTTCGAGGAACATATTTGAAGTCTAAAAACAATCCCATTATCTAAAAGCAAAAAAAGCGTTTCAACGCCTACTATTTAGCCAGAACTTGACGCTATTTTCCCAGAATAGAAGGCATAACAACACTTGAATAACAGAAAATGATTAAAAAAATACTTGTCTGAGTCAATATTTTCTTGAAGAACACCAGAAGCAATTCGTATTATTATAAAACTGCTATAATAGTATGCAAAATAGTTTCATTCATATTTAAATAAATCATAAATATTATCTCTATATTTAACTTATGTTGAAACTAATTTTTTCTAAATTATTTGTTAAGATAATAATGTTTATTAAAAATTATAAATTCGAGTATTAGTATGTTATATATGTTTCAAATCTTAAATTTGTTTTAGTGAATCAAACAAATTGATTGAATTAATCGAATATACAGTATGTTAAGAATAATTACAGTATTCATAGTATAGGTGTTCCAAAGGCGAATTTTTACAACCCGACCCGCAGCCCGCACACTCTCCACATGACCCGACCCGACCCGGCTGGCGGGCACCTGCGGGTCAATAGCTAATTCAGAAAATTTTTAAACCAAAATATTTTTAACAAAAATTGAACAAAATATGTTATTATTTACATGCTTTCCAACAATTATTGAAATAATAACATCGAAAAATGTATGAAATTGAATATTAATAATACTCAAAGATCGTCAACTCAATAGTTGAGATTTTAATATTAAACATATTTTGAGATTAATTTAATTCATCGTTTATTTGATAACAAATGAAGAATGAAATACCATAATCCAAATATCTCTTGAAGCAAAAATTTCAACTATTTTAGGCTATTTCATAATATAATTTGCGGGTATCCGCAGCCCGCTTACATTCGACCCGCACCCGCGAACTTTGTAAAAACTCGACCCGAACCCGACCCGCGGGCCGCCAGCAGGTTCGGGCTCCGCAGAACACCTATAATTCATAGGATTATTGGCTCCGGAAAAGACAGCTCACACTTTCATAGTGTGTTTCCATTGATTAAATTTTTTTTATTAAGAGAAACAAATTTTTTTATTAACTCAAACTGATTATGCCAGACATCGAATTGCTTTTATCTCTGAAATATCACAAGAATGCTTGTCATCTATTGATTATCAATCAGTTGCACGTGAAATAAGAGAACTTAAGATTTATATTGAGTCAGTTTTTTTCATGACAAACCTGACTGTTCTCTCCTTTAATTGATATATTTAGTTAATTAAATCTAAAGCTTTAGGAAAGATTTATTGAGCCTAATAATCCTGATTTATTTTGATTAACCAACACATCCGACATGAGTTAGTGCGAACGCAATACTAAATAGGAGTTTATATTATTTTTACAATTATTCATTGATTAGTTGATATTTATAGTCGAGACTAATCTAGTTTGGTGTCGAAAGTAAACTTCAATAAATTAAATTATTTTGTCCTAAAATTTTCTTTAATAACATTGGAACAGAGCTTAATTTTTAGTAATGAGTATTATAAATATTTTAGATAAATTTTTTTTTCAAACAAATTCTATTTGAGCTCATGTGGCTCATTAGTTGGCATCTGGTTTATTAGTGGTCGTTCTTTTTTAATTTAATTCTTGAATCAGCAAATTTATTGTCTTTTTGCTATTTGAGAGCATTTTTTTAATGGATTTCAATTTTGTTCAATTTTTTTGCTTGTTTTAGAATTACAGGCAAAGATTTTAGAGTTTAGTCTCATTTTGAACGAGTTTTAAATTATTAAGATATGAATTTAAATTTTATGTCAAAAGTAAAAATTTTTTATATGTATTATAAATTTTACCCCAGAGAAAAGCATTTCCAACATAATGATACTCTTGAATGCTATGACTCGATTATTAAATTAAAAGTTTGGTCAAAATAAGGAAATAATAAATTAAATTTTTGAACAGAGATTCTTAGAAAGCTATATCGGGATAACATTTGTTCTTAGTTTATAATAAATAATTAATATTTTATTGTTCCAAAACTCGATAGTTAGAGTTTGTTATTAATGATGATAAATAACCCCTTGTTAATGATAAAAGAGCATTAATGCCTCAATAGCTTTCTTCTTATGATATACGATAGTTCTTATTATCTTCGATGACCTCATATGAAGTCAATTCATATCAAAAATAGTCTCGAATATCTCCATAAATAGAAAAGTATTATCCATTTGATATCAATTCCTATTCCATATATTTATAAGACAAAGAATATGATGAATGAATTAAAAACAAGATTGAATCAGGATACCTAAAATAGTGATCTGGATACCTAAAATAGTGATCTATTACTAATAAGATATACAGTACTATTATTAGTTATGCTCAATCCTCGTGCATACGTGCTCTCCGAGCGCCAAATCTTAACTCATCCTTTTTCTTAAAGTATAAATGTTTTCCATATAAAAAACTTTAAATTTTTATTAAAAGTCTAGTTTTATATAAATTTATGAATTATAAACTTAAAAGCTAAATAAAGATCATTAGATCTTTAGCGCCGAGAAAATTCATACTCTTCTTCAGGGCTTTACGATATTTGATATAAAATACTAATGGAATGTATTTTTAGATTACAAATTATTCTGTTTAATAAATTTAGACATAAAATGCCATAAATTATCGATTATATAGAATTTATAGAAAGTATGACCATCTCTTCTAATAGAACCTACTTAAAAATTGAAAGGGACCATTATTTTATAAAAATTTATATTCTCACATAGAAAGCAAGTGAAACAAAACACTGATTATTATTTGACACGAGTTTATCATTATTTAAATATGAGTCTAAAACGTGGACAGGTATTAATTGTTTAGACCGGCGGCGACTGTAACGGAGTACATAAACTGCGAAACTACAGGCTGTTTTGCATATACTATTCTGTATATACAGTACACGTTTTGAATATACGTTTAAAAACTTTTACCCTTATTTTGCATAGAAAACAAGTTATCATTTTTCAAATGTATTATATTTTTATTCTAATATAGCATGTAATTAATTAATTAATTAATTATTGTCCAAAATTTGTGCTCAAATCTTAATCGATTTATGATATGATAGGGGTTTGAAAATTAGAATTTTGATTACGTTGAATATCATTATATTATAAAAATATTCACAGAATAAAAAACTCTATTGAGTGGGATCATTGATTTATGTCGTGCTGTAATCAAATTTGTTACAAATCTTGACACATCATTAATTTTGAATAAAGTAGAAATATTGTATTTGTATAATAATTCTAATAAATTTTTCAGTTCATAAACAAATACTTTAGAGCAGGGCTCCTATGATGGGTTGCATAAGTGTTTCAAATTGTGTTCACAGAAATTTTGTGTGTTTTGCAGAAATTTTAGCAAAAAGTCGTTAGAGGGTGGGTCGCGATCGATAATAGGGTCGACAAATCTATTTATCATGAATCTGTCCTAGTGAAATTTAGTGAATCAGTGAAATTTAGAACTAATTCTGTCAGAAAGTGGGTTGGGATCAGAAAAATAAAGTGACCGGTGCAGAAAAGTTCTTTTTATTTTAAGTGCTTTCAGTGCTTATGATAAATGAATGCATAAAAATAACTCATTGTCACGAAAGTAAAGAGAATTAATCTTTTAAAACATTGCTCTTTAGCTATACCTGTAAATTAAGTTAAAAATATACAAACAATAGCTTTTAAAATGAGTATAAAGAGATGATAATATTAAATAAACTCACTTGAGAGTCAGCTCCAAACACTGTTTTAGACTAAAGTAAGTCAACTCCTAATATGTTGTGCTCAAAAACATGATATATTCAGGAAAGAATAGGTCGATAATCGATTTTAGCTTTAAACAAGCCCTTAAGCCCAAAATCTAATTGTAAAATTTTAAGTGTGATTCAATCTAACCTGAAGTGGAGATGAAATTTTTCAAAATATTTTCAAAAGAAAGTTTTAAAATGAGAATATATTAAATAATTGATAGATTAGATCTGCATTTATAACGAGATATTACAGTAATGTAGACTTCTTTTATAAGTCGTTCGCCGTAAGTATGAAAATTCTTGGGTGACATCTAGTTGTGAATTTGGGTGACATCTAATTTATAACATATTAGTCATAAATAACGTAACAGGAATTTTATGCATGCACTTTATGTAGGAATGTATGCATGTATTTTGAAATTAAGTTTTCTGATTGGTTGAAAGCATAAACAAATTAATGCTATACACAGTTATACTCAATAGAGGGTAGTGAAAAAATTTTCATACTTACAGCGAACGACTTATATAGGAATAATAGTATTCTTACTGCAATACCTGTAGCAATAGTATTAGTAATGCAACTGTATTAGTAAGAGTTACACAAAATAATACCAACTTTTGATGGTCAAAGTTTGGACAAAGTTGACCTCATTTTGGTATAAAATTTTGACTTATTTTCTATGCATTTTGAGAACAAAACTATATATAGAAAAATCTTTGATTCGTTATTAAAAATTTAAAATATCAGTCTTAAAGGCTTATGTGATGTCATAACTAAAACCCCTAAACCAACAGTTTCTATAAAACAATTATTTACAATTATAAAAGTACATCAATTTTCTCAAATAAAAATTTTGACTCATGAAAAGCATATTTTGATTTTTTTACTTTGAGGCTTGAAATCAAGCTCAAGCTCGACAGGAATTCAATACTCAGCGCTCATATCAGGCGCCTAATGCTCAAGCATTAACATTCACTGTTGAATCACTGCTATAAGGGGTCATCCATTAAGTACGTACGCACTCATATGGGGAGGGAGGGGCCAGGCAAAAGCGTACCAACTCATATTTTCCTATATGTTTAACATTAGGTCAGGTGTGAAAATGCGTACATAGGGGGGAGGGGGTGTCTAAGAATTAACATTTTTTGCGTACGTACTTAATGGATGACGCCTAACAATGGAAATATCATACTTATGAATCACTACTAAATTATAATATTTGAAATATTTATACTACTATTTTGTTCCTAACTTTCAAAATTTTCTTAATTAAAAGAACAGTCTGTCCTGTTTTAAAAATGCGCAGTTGGTAAGCCTGGATTCACACTGTATGTCTTCCCTTAGACTGACTCGTGAGTGATGCGAATCTCTCATTTGATTTCATGGTTGAGTTGCGCTTTATTTCTAAATGATGTTGATCTACAACTATGCACTTTCAGCATAACTCAAATAATACTATTCTTTTATTCACTATCATTGTATTACTAGTATTTCAAAATTGATATTTATTTATCAAACCCTAAGGCGATATCAATTTTAAACACAGCATCTTTAGAATAAAAATGTTATACTTCTTTCACATGACAACAATAATCATTGATACCCATCTTCTACTTGAATGAAGCGGAAGAGATTAAAATATATTATTAAAATTTATATGCGTACACATTTTCTCTCATATTCCAATGTAGTAATTCTGGCTGAGTATACAGTTTATCCCCGTTATAGTCAAACAGTTGGTACCGAAAAATGCCTTTACTATAACGGAGTTTCACTATAAGCGAATACAAGTTAAACAGCAATAAAGTTATATAATTTTACCCAACTCTTCACTATAAGAAGCTTTTCACAATAACGAGGTTCACTATAACGGGGATGAACTGTAGGTGTAATACTAGTGCAGTTGGTGTTTGAAAAGAAATTTTTGTGTGTATCTATGAATAGCGCCTTTATATTATTGAATTTTTTAATAAATTACTTCCTCTCGTGATATTAAAATAGTTTTCTAACTTCTTTTAAATTTCCAAAAGATATTATATTATTTTCTAAATGAAAGCCATTTCCGAAGTGTTCGCTAAATATAAAAATAAGGCATTGTTTTTACGCTTAATTCCAATTTTAGAAATACTTATTTGATTAAAATATGTATAGTTATAAATATAAGGGTATAATTCAATTATTTTAAAAGAAAGTATGGATTGATATGATGTTAACTCAAGTGTTATGTTTAAAATTTTATAATCACTATAAAAAATTTTGATACAGAACTAAAATTATTTATTAAAATATAAGGGTTATAGGCAACTGTCATAAATGCAAATTCAAATAATGTCAAAATTTGTTAAATTGCAAAAGTAATTGATTTATTATAATTTTTCTCCAGTGTTTTGAAATACATTAAATACTGCATTATAACCAATAGTGCATAGAATGTCATTAAATACTTTATAGTTTTTTACTTTATTTAAATTTATTATCAGAAAAATTTATTGCATTCAGTCTGATAGTGGTCTGAAAGGTTGTAGAAAGTGAGCTGTGTAGAGAGTGTAGTAATCCTGACATTAGGTGATGATGTGTTACATAGCATTTCATTCAATAATAATATTTTATTAAAGTGTTTGTCAATTATTTTAATAACAATTTAAACCGAAACAGCCGGTCTGGTGGCCGAACCCCACCAGTGGTAGAGCAACTCCAACGCGCACAAGCATTCAAGACATTAATTGCTAATTTGATTGTAAGAGAAGCTCTACCAACACAACTGTTTGGTTTTGAACACAGCTAACAGTGACACAGCCTTTCATTCGACACACACTAAAAAGGATTTTATATGAGAATAAGAGAAATGAATTTTGTTTTATATGAATTAATTGTGCAAAGAATTTAATTAAACCAATTTGAATAATAAATAAAAGGCTATATTGTTAACCAAAATTCAAAAATTCAAAAATTTCACAACAGGTTCAAAGCGGGTGATCTAATTCAATCAGCTATGGAGTCACCAAAGAATTTAACCACATTAGGGAACTGTCGTATATGTAGAAAATTGATTAATGATGACGAAAATTTTCACACCTGCTCTAATTGTCACCAGTATGTGTGCGACGATTGCTCTTCATATTCTTCTAGAGATGAATCTAAGGTATGAATCGTTAGAATATATGTATATTAAGAAGAATAACTCAATATATATGTTGGGATAATAAATATTTTCTTAATTTTGTTTAAGCGAATATTTTTTCTCTAAAATATTTATTAATTCTTGATTACCTGTGTAATTACCATATTGTATATCAGAGTGCAAATAGTTGTAATCTCTAACTGACTATAACTGAGTTTCTGCTTTGTACTGATAATTAAGTCAATATTTTGAAGCTCTAAACTTTTTATGTAATTGTTTCTTATAATAATTTCTTTACAAAAACAAAGTGTTGTCTATTCGTAAGACTTCTCAAACATCGAAAAAATATTGAATTTTCAATCAAAACTTTTAAGTTTATACTAAGCAGTACCGTAGCCAGATTTTGGTCTGGTATGGCCAACTACATTTTAATGTAAAATCTAATTGCGCTTATAAGAGCAAATCTGAAAACAAAAAGCTCCTGTGACATTTTTTGGATACCTTATGTTAGAAAATTATAGAATTTTTAAACATTATTCAATAAATAATTTAAACTTTAAACTTACATTAATTTCTTAAAACACAATGGTGGTGCAGTTACCCCTTGGCCCAACTGACTCTGATCCAATATCTAGGCTCTGATCCTAAAAATTAATTTAAAAGAATTAAACAAAACAAAAAAATCAATTCATTGCAAAGCGATTACAACAAAGACAATTTTCAGCTTCATTAATAAATATAATATTTTATTTATAATCAGTTTCATTACATATTAAACAGTATTATATTTACTGATTATAACAATAATTGTCTATTTAAGTGAATTAATCATATTTTAATTATTAATTACTATAGTACTGGATGTGTAGCTTTTGTCGTCGTCGTGGTTCTCATCTGATACCTACGAGTGAACAGTTAGGTTTGAAAAGAGTTCCATCATTTACTAGAATGGTATGTATTTTACAGATTAATTGTTTATCTTTAATTAGTTCATCAATTGATTGGCTATTTTTTGTAATCCTAATGACAAAATCGTTTATCTCAGCGCCACATAACTCACTATAATCTTAATTGACAATTAAGTGAAATTTGATATATTTCTACAGAATATTCAAATCATTATCATTATCTTGTGATATAAATTGAGCCAATTTTTAAAATTTAATACTTTATAAGTTAAAAATAATGTTCGATAGAGCGAACACAATATCCCTTAAGCGGTAATTTATTTTTCTCATTAGTGCACAAATTTTACATTTTTACTAAATCTATTGGTAGTGTCCAAAGCCCTGCCCAACAACGTCAGTAATTCAAACAAAATTGAAATCTAAATGTTTTTTGGCCATAACAAAAAAATCGTAAACCCGAACATAGACGACAACTGTATATCTTCTCTATTGAATATACAATAAATGATTAATTCATGCATTTAAATGAATAGAACTATTATTGATTAACTCAAACTTTAATAGTTTCTCATAATAAAAGTGAGTCTCAAAGCTTTTCACAGATATCTAGAGAACTAAATCCTTGACAAACAGAATTGACTAAAAAAACAAAAAATCATTTAACAAAACGAGAAAACTTTTTTTATGAAAAAATGATATGTAGCTTAAAAAGGCGAGAACAAAGTTCTTTATTACTTTTATGGCTTATTTTTGGGTCTCCGAAGCGTTCACTAAAGAGAAATGAAATTGAATTATTGCATAAGACTTGTGTAAAGCCATAATTTTCTTCAACAAATTTTAAGTCTAAATATAATGTCGCTGTTTATTAAAGTGAATTTCAATTTTTTTACGCCATATCGTTTTGCCCGCAGCAGAGATATGGTTCCGGAGAATCAACGCGAACACACAATATGTCAAAAACAACATCTAATATACCGCCGAAATCTCCCACAACTAAAGTAAGGCTCAGTCATGTTTTAAATTTCAATATTCAACATATTTTCCCAAATAATTCGTCTGTTTTATAACATTATACAAGTTCAGTCATTAAATTTAATCTACTTCAACGTTTTTAGTAAAATTAATTTTCACTTTATTACATTTTTTCATTACAGTAGACTCTCGTTATAATGAACGACCAAATGCAAGAGAAATCCGTTCATTATATCGAGAGTTTACCATATCTGGAGTTAACACTATAACATTAGAGGGTATAGTGAACCAAATTTTAAGTCTAAAACAGTTCACTATAGCGAGAGATTCACTATATCCGACTTCACTATAACGAGAGTCTACTGTATATGACTTCATTAAGTGACTGAAATGAGAAGAAATTAAATAATTAGTTCTCAATAGTCTTATAATTTAGTTTTTTTGAGGACAAGAATTTAATTCAGATTAAGATTAAGACAAATTTAATTTAGAATTTTTTAATTGATTAACATTGATATTAGACATGAAAATAATATAACAAACAGAAATCACTGATATTTGTAATTGTATAGCGTCGTCCATCGCTATCAGACCAACCGCGACAGCACTCACTTGAAGCGACACCAAATCCACAAAGTTATTCAAAAAGCAATGGTCAACATATCCGAAGGTCGCGATCCCGTCCATGTTCACCACCAGAAAAATACTCAATGGGTTCCAGTGACAAATACGCGTCATCTGAAGGTCTGAGCGATAGTAGAAGATCTTCAGCGGAATCACAGTCGACTCATTTACCACCGAGTGATTCAGGATTCAAGTCTAGAGACGAGTTCCGTAAATCATATTCAGCTTCCGATTCATCAATCGATGACGAAAACATGGAGGGAATGATTAGGACATCATCCGGTCATCATAGGAGACGCCGGTCTCGAAAATCTAAAATTCATCGACAGAAACGGTCGCTGACTAATGACGACGACGTGATTACACTCAATAATAATCATAATAATAATCAATTAAGTACTGGACCGGAATTCAGTGAACCTCATTTAAGGCATATATCATCTGATGCTATGATATATACCCGAAACGGTTTTGGCACTCGTAAGAGCTCTGAAAGTTCAGATGTTAGCGATTTGAGGTGAGAATCAAGTATTTATTACTTATATTTTGTATAAGATTTTGCTTCAATCAGATATTGACAAACCTTCTGTCGAATTATTCTAAATATTAAATTTAAACAACACAAACAAACTCATTAATAGCAAAACTCAATAACAAAAAAGATTTCTAATTTTTTTATATAGCTTCTCATTGAATAGAGTTTTTATATGTTTTGTGAAACCTCAAAATAGAAACATTTTCTCATAAATCATACGTTTTGTTAATAAACCTTTAAATGAATTAAATATAAAAAGAAAATTTTCTTAAGCAATGAACAAAAAGAGACATTTATTACAAAACTCTGAAAGCGACCAAAAATCGATAAATCAATTATTTTTATTTGTAGTAAAGCAAACTTATTCTTACAGTATATTAAAAATAAAATTTAAAAAAATAACAAATATATATTAACTTCTGAACATTTTGTTTGAAAACATGTTCAGTCTGACTGATCGCCCACATGTTCTATTTATTTGATTAACTTAAATATTAAGTTTAGAAATATGAGTAAACATATCCATTAATATATTGTTGAAAGTAGTAAACAAGTAACTGTCTGGACTAAGGTGACCACATTTGATAGAACCAGTTCCTGGAATTATTCCTTGACAGATACCAATTCAGAGTTGAACCAAATGATAATTTTTAAGAAATTTTATATTTTAATAAAAAACAAATAGGAGACAAAGTATGTTATGACCACACATGTACGTGTTGTTGTGACCCTAAGTCTGCCTCAAACCCATCGCATGCATAACTGAACAACAAACTAACACCAAATATCTCTCTTCAGATGCAGTCCACCACCAGAAAGTCTGACGCCATCATCAGAATATTCAAGATCTCCGCGAGAATCAGCCGACTCAGATATGTTAGGTTTGCCGACATATCCACACTTACAAACACAGCGCCGATCAATACCATCAGTGCTGGTGGATGTGGTGGACACAAATCACCTAACGCTGAAAGACTGTTTCCCGAGGAGAGGTTCAACAGGTCGAGCACTGCCAAAAATACCAGTGGAGCCTTCAAGATCAATGCTAGATCTGCCGCACTCTAGAAAGAGTTCATCTCATTCTCTCGATTTGCCAATCGAACAGCCGAGAAGAGCGTCAGCGCCTGAGGGGGAAAACATTCGTATTGTTATCGATGACGTCGATTCCAGAAATAATAGGAATTCTGTCACTCAGTTTGAGAGAGTAATACTTCATAGGGATGATAGCGATCGGAGTAATAGGACTCGCGGTTTTGGGCTCAGTGTTATCGGCGGCAAATTGAATGAAAACGATGGTATGCTCTATGCTTACGTCGCTTGGACTCAACCCGGAGGACCTGCAGATAAAATGGCTCTAAAACCTGGCGATAAGATTCTGGAATGGGATGGAAAGTCGTTAATCAATTGTAGTTATGAACAGGTCTGCCATATTATGGATTCCTCTAATGATACGGCAGAGCTCATTATTGAATCCCTTGTTAAGAGGTTTGTATCTCTTTTAGCCAATGCTCGATTGCATTTGAGTTAATCCCTTATTTTGATTAAAGAGATCAGTAATACAATTAAAATTCCAAATTATATTTCAAACCCTATAACAGGATAGAAGTCTTCTCTCATTTTGTTTCTATCATTATATCAAAAAGGGTTTAACTATTTTCTAATTCTTTAGTGAAAATAATGGTCATTTCGTTCATCAACGAAGACGATTAAGTCAGATGTTAAGCCAGATTTCAATCGATTTATCTGGTAATCAGACAACTGGTAGTACAAATCGTCGACGTTTGCCGAGAACTCCTGAATCGATGCTTAATCCTCATGACACAAAACAAGGAGAAATACTATTACAAGTCAGTCTCGATAATGATCACAAACAGTTAACTGTTGGCATCGTATGCGCTAAACGTGTCGTTGGACTCAAACATGCCTCATATGCACAGTTGCATATATTGCCTGAATTGTGAGTCAATAATTTGTTTTATTCTTTTAGACGCGTAACAAATTTCTCAATTAGTAACTGAACTATACTTTACTACATTGCATTATATTTGTGTCTGCAATGCATGAGCGAAACTATACATAAATACAAATTAAGAGCACAGAAATATTCTACTAATAATGAGATGAGCGAAAGACAGTTAAAACAAGCAATTCCGAGTTATGCTCTCGACTAGAGGTCCACATCTTGAAAATTTTCTAAACCTACAACCCTCCGGACCAGCAAGATCTATGACCCGCACCATCAAAAATTGGCTTTTCTTTACTTTATGGCCGAGTGGCATACAGTGCGCTTTCCTGTATAGCAGATAAGTATTGCACTAAAACCTA
>JAQGCH010000741.1:0-19927 GCA_034699485.1 Nanhermannia elegantula | reverse complement strand
CTTTAGGACTACATTTAATTTCAATTCAGCCATATTAAAATGGAAAGACCTGTTTTTAAGTGACTTCAGTCATAATAAAATATAATCACAACTTTTAAATGCAAAGACTTCTTCACCACAAAAGTATAACTTTTGATCGCATGCGCGCTAATTCTTAATATTACTCGTCTGTGTGTCTCTGTCTGTCTGTCTGTTTGTCTCTCTCTTCTCTCATAGACATATATACACTCAGTCTGGCAAATATGAAAATTATATAAATATAGTTTTATAAGTTATATAAAAACTATATTTGGATGCCTCTAATGCCTCTTGAAATAGCGGTTGCATATTATAAACATGAATTTTCTATATAGGAATTCCATTTCATGACATAAAAACAATTTTTCAGAAAATGAAATGCAGGGAAAAATAGATGACTCAAATTTCTGTACTGTTCAGTACAATGTGAACTAAATTATGTTTGAAGCACAAGAGGAGAGAAACCCTAAAATATGCGCAATGTGTGCAATAGAGAATGTGGACGATTCAAGAGCTAACTCATATCAATAAGAATAAACTTTTGTAAGGCTTGATGTAAGTTAGGGGAGAAATATAAATATGAAGAGTTTTCGATTAGATGTTCAGATTCAATCTGAGAGCAATAATAGAGTTGGTCTCAGGCTTTCCTTTTCATATAATGTTAATTAAATTATAATAATAACTGTTTTACTTTTTTTTACACATCACTATTTGTGTCGAAATTAATTTTAGAAATCATATCTATTTTTATTCGTTCATTCAATTATTGATATTTGAAACTATTATGAAATAATTCTAAACTTATTAATGAACTTTTCTGTTTGTTTAATTGAGAGAAATTCCATTTTACTTTCATTTTGCATTCATTCCATTCTATACCTATTTTTTACTTCCAATTCCACTTCATATTTCACTATATATTTTTGAATTTAAAAAAATTCTGTACTAAATAACTGAAATATTTAGTGTAAAGCTAAATATTGCTTATTAGAGAACAAACTTGACTTTAACTCGAATGATTCAATTATTAGACATTATTATTTGTGGTATTTGGTGTACTAGTATTTAATCCAATAATAACTAGAATAGAGTGAATCGGACAGATTCATTCAAAATTAACTTAATTCAAAATATAAACAAATTGAAAAATCAATGCTTATGACACTGTATGAATAGTGGATTCATAGAAATAAAAATAATTGTTTCATATCTTCCTATCCTTCTAACTTACACATCAGTAAAATGATAGACTCGAAAATATACACATAGTATATACTGTAAGAGCATATAATATTAGAATTGCTTGAGTCGATACGTTGTACTTCATAAGCGTTCGCATCAGAAGAGTGAACAGAGGAGGAATCAGTTCTACTGATTCAGAAGCAGAGGTTCATATCTCAAAAGTCTTCAACTAATGTACGTGTGGTTGGCAGAACCCCAGTTCCCCTTATCAGCACACAATGTTCTTTAATAATGTGTATGTTCTCTATGTATCCGCTCATAGATTGGGAGCGAGAGAGAGAGAGAGAGAGAGAGAGAGAGAGAGAGAGAGAGAGAGAGAGCCAAAGAAGAGAACATATAGCATATATTGATATATTTATATATAGAATATAACAAACTATATAAATATAACTAAATAAACTTTAAGGTAGCTGTTTATTGAAAGGTCTGACTGTGGAAGCAGGCCTTAGTCTCTTATCTAATATTAATTTAAACGAATCCACACTTATGTATACTGTAGTAGTAATGAAAAGCTCATTAATGCATAAATACTGCATTTTCATACAATAGTTTTGCAATGAACACAATAAAGAGGCAAATATAATAATAATTACTATAGATATTAATTATCATAAATTAGTTCAATTATCATATATTCATTAGAATGAGAAAAAATGATTAAAGCAAAATCTGTTAGAGTAAAAAGAGAAATATTTTTGAAGTCAAATCTTTGCAATTGATAGGATTATAAGCTTAAATGAATGACTTAGTAATAGCATTTCAAATCTCATTTGTAAGTCGGTTAAAATCAATGAAATTAGCGGCAAACAGTCTATTAGGAGAGACGAGGCTTAATATTGCACCCAAATTAATTAGAAGGAGACATGCTATGACACCTATGATGGGAGAGTTGAGGTCAATTCGATTGTGCTGATGAAAAAGATGGATTGCAATTTATAAGCTGTATCGCTAATGTGGCGTCACGCTCGCTATAAACACGAATACAAGTCATTCTACATTAAAAGTTAGGCCACAATATAGATGTAGAAGAGAGGAGAGGGAGATAGAAGATATGAGGGCTGTGTATCACTTTAAATGAGCCTAAATCTATTATCCATGTCGGCCAATCTTTAATGTCGTTTCACAACTGATGAGAAAATAAAATAAAAAGGAAGCCTATCGGGCACTGCATCGCATTATACTGAGGTTTCTATCGCGAGTGTTAAAGTACTGTCTAATCAAACACATATGTGTTTTATTCATCAATGTATGGCTGATCAACTTTTTAGGGACTTTAATGAATAAGAGATCCGATCGTGAGGAACGTGCAGTTATGTGTTATGCATATATTGCTTGTATTTGGAGAGAGAGGGAGAGAGAGAAACACCACAGAAATATACGCGTCAATGATGATGATGGCGATAAAGCAGAGGCAAAATTATGACTAAACTGCAAATACCTCTTGAGCCGATGGCATTTTTAATAATATAACCCTCCAATAGTCACATTTAAGCAAAAATGTAGTTCAAAAAAATTAAATTTATTTTATTTTACAACATTTGAGGAAAGCATACGAGCATTTGATACAAAAAGTACTTGAAAATAATATAATGCGTTATTGTGGGTTTCGCTATAAAATGTGTTACATTGCATTCAATAAGCTATGAATGATAGCGAGAAATACTATATAAATATAAAAAAGAGCCAAATTGCTAAAGCATAAATAGACAATACCTTCACTCATTCGTGACACACACATCCATATAGCTGTAAATGTGTGCTATAATTGTACAGTTCGTATGCCAAAACATTCAACACAACAACACTGTCTGTTTCACCAATGCATTACAGTATTGATTATAATAATAATAAAAAGTGAAGACAATAGACAAACAGTTCAAATGAAGGAAAGCATTTGGGAAAGAGAGCAATAAATTTGCAGATGCTTTGATCCACAAATCAGTACTGTATTTATTGAAAAATGCGTTTTGATTTTACAATAGAATCATACATGACTTTCCGTCAAAGTTTCCGTTTTAAATTAGCCACTCTTCATGTCATTCAATGAATTGACTTTTGGTTATAGACATTTCTAATATAATCAGTTATGAGTAATAATCATTTAATATTCATTGCCGTTAAAGAGTCATTTTTATTGTCATTTAATTGATCTTTAATACGATCTTTTATTAAACAATAAATATATTTTAGAAATCAGTTTTTAATATTCATTTCTAGAGTCAATTCATAACATGATAACTATAAGAGATTTAAATAAATTTAGAATATTTATGCAAAATATTCAACATATGAAAAACTTAAAATTAAAACAACGATTTAGAAAATAGCTTTGATTGTTATGTGACATGATATTAGAATTGAAAATAGCAATTAATTTGTAGTGACTTTTAATTATGGTAACTTCAATTAGTTTGCATAATAGAAGAGAGCTGTAACTTATTATTAAATTTACAATAAACGAAAATAAGTTAATTAAAGTGAATAGATAGGAGCAGAAGAATCTGTTGGCCTAATTATCATTTTCATTATAATGAGACATATCATATTTGAAATGATAATAATACTCCACAACAATCAGAGTTAATCATTATTTTTTTGAAAGGAACGCTTTATATGGACAGATCGAGAATTATGATAAGATTGACTTCTATAATATAAGCGATGCATCAATGAAGCTAAAGCTGAGATTTAAGTTTGCCATTGCTTTAACAGAACAGAAGTAGTAAATTGTGGCAGTAATATAAGAGAATTTTTGGTCTTCAATTTACGGCTCAATGCTCACTGACTTATTGAGAGCCTATTAGGGATCTTTTCACATGCCTATTATCATACAAGTCAGTACATAATTTTAATTTATACTGAATCACTACGAAAGATATAGCTTCCCATTAAATATTATTAGAGTCAATCTCCAACCTTTGCATTCTTTGCTCAAATATATATTATATCTGATATATAACCACTACTAAAACCAGTAAAAAAGTTCTAATAAAAATAGTAGAGAGAGAGGCAATTGAAGCAACTTCCTGGAGGTTGGGATCCATTATTAAAGAAAAAGGAGCTAACAGTCCCAATTTTTAACAAATAGCCACCAATTGAGAAAAACACGTTAGAGTTAATGATGACTGATTGAATGCTTTTATTCTAATTGCTGTATTCATATGACAAAAGCTTATGGATGGCTGTACAGTCTGAGAATGTGCTACTCTCTGTTTTTTGTGTTTTTCTATAACTCAACCTATTTTGCACCACAAAATTACAAATGCAATCACAGCTCAAAACATTAGTTGAGTTCTTTCAGCGAATAATACAAGTATCAGATTCTACATTAAATATCAATAGGAGAGAAAATATGTGCGAAAATGAAAAAAATTCACTGAACGTAAAAAACATTTATTTGCATGTGAGGGAAGTTTGCGTGTCTAACATATCATTCTATGTGTGATGCCATTGCCAAATATGTTAAGGTTTATTTCGTCACCACCTGTTCAGGAAAGCAGTGCTAAAGTATGCGAAAGTATGAAACATCCAAATATGTAATAAATCGTAAAATTTAATGCATTTAAATTGCACGCATATTGGCTTTGAAGTGCGGATGCATAAGAAATGAAGCATAGATTGACTGCAATAAAAATAATAGTGTAATATAATTATGAAAGTCAAAAGCTAACCAATTCATATTCCAATTTTTTATATTAATATAATTCAAAGTAATGAACGCACAGGATGTTAGTGAGGACGGTTAATATTTAATAAACGTTATACTATTATAATTTTACATAAAATACTATATAGTACAGGTGCGATACTTAATTATACAGAATGTATTAACTGTTTTTTAATCATTTCTTATGCTATTAATAAACGTTAAAATAAATTTAAATAAACAGCTAAATATAGTTAACAAAGTTTTTAATAATTATTAAGTTACTCAAAATTTGAACTTTAAGTAAAATGGCATTATTCATAAATGTAATCAGTTTACCATACATTTAGGTTCTACTGATACGTGAAGTTATTTCTTTACAGGCCAAGTAAAAATATGCATGTTTTCAAATGTTGTATAGCATACAATCTGCTATAATAACTCTGATAAAATTGATACGTGACTCAAATGCAAACAATACAGAAAAAGAAAATCTACCGAACAGTGAGCACATCAATGAAATTTAGTTTTATAAATAGAAAAATTATTCAAAAAAATTAATAGCATTCAAGTTCGAGACTTACAATCAATTTGAACCTTCTGTATGTGTCAGCTTTTATTTATTTATGAAATACAAAATTAGACAATTATATTATATAGTATTCTGATCAGCGTTTCCTTTGCTTGGAATGCATGCGAGTGTCAAAATCCTTAAACGGCTAATATTTACAAACAAAAAAATAAGAATAAAAAATTTGGACACTTGAGAGCTCGTCTAAATTACACTGCATTTAGCGGATGTGTAGAAAAGTATATTTAAAAAAATAAGTTATAGGAGTATTAAAGTATGGAAGTATGGAAGTATGCAGAGGATACATGCATGGATGTGATGACTATACGGCAAAGCGTTCAATGTCACAGAAACGAGTGATGCATCTAAAAATGATCAACACCGGCACTATGGCGCGTGATAACAAAGGGTGTGTCAATTTAAGCAACTTGTACTTTAAGGTAACATTTGTGGAGATGGAAGAGTATTAAATAATATGAAAGTGTGCACTTTCACAATTATTATTTTGCATAATTTGAGAAAAATGCTCAAAACCTAATAAGGCGTGCAAAAATAGATGGTCTTTTAGCATTCCCTTTATGCATCGCTTGTTTCTCAGCCGTCATCATTCATATCGCACGGAAGACATTGCAATTTTTAAAATTATTATTTTAATCTCATGCTGTGTTAGCCAACACATCACAATGAAATTATTAGACATACATTTCTCATACGACTTAAATGTATGTACTGTACTGTACATGTCGTATATGTGTTATAAACTATAGAAAACAGTTAAATTTGTTGGCAAAGAGGCAAAAGTTTTAGTATATATATGAATATATATTTCCAAAAAATTAATGAGTTTGCGAATTAATTTGAGAAAAGGGCGTAGGAATAAGAGGAGAAAGTTCATAGTATTGTATTAGCTCTGCTTTTATGAATAAAGAATGCGAATACAATTGCACAATACATTGTCGCTGTTAATAATATTGGCAAAAAATGACTACCCCTTGGGATTAATAGCTACAGAGCCTTCGCCGAAATGAGCATTAATCAAAAGCAGTGGGGAGTTTCGACAGCAATGGTTTTGGCAATGGTTTGGCCTCTAATACCACTAAACACTCCAATATTTAAAATTCATTTTGAATATGGATAATATGGATATTTATAACATTTCATTACAACTTTTAGGCTACGCATAAAACCGTATTACTGTACATAATTCTCAAAAAATGAGAGCAATTTGCTCTCAAAAAATACATTTGATATATATTTATGCGATTCTTTCCATTCTATAATACACCACATTATTCAGCAAATAGTACTCTGTATGCGTCAATTTTTATATTGTGTCGTCCACTAGCCCTCAATAGGGTTATGCATCGCATAAGTAGAGCGCATAGAATTCATTTCAAAATGTATTCATATTAGTATTGCTTTATTCGACTAAGAAATTACTCCAAACATTAGTAATCCATTTGAAGAATTAACACAAATTGAGTATAGCTATAGTTTAATGTTATTATTGCAAAAACTCAAATTATAATGTATGAGAATTTACGAGTACAGGTACTGTTCATTTAGTATTGTTATATTTCTCTAAACCATTTTATACTATAAAAAAGAAGGCAGAACTTCATGAATTTTCTACTTATAAAATAAAACTCAATTATTTTCAAGTGAAACAAACAGAGACCAAAAAAAGTTATCACAAAACTTTTGGAACTCAGATAATTGGATGGGGAATACTTGTCGTTCTTTCCCGCCTAACTTGTTTAGCTATCAGTGACTTACTGTATATTCTCCACTATTTGGAGAGTAAGTGTGAGAGAGATTTCCCTCACGATTATATCAGAGTCGATCACAAATAGAAAATCTAACATTAAGTGAGTCGGTAACGAGTAGAGCTCCTGGTTGTCCATCAGGAGGTGATAGTATAAAACGATATCTTTTAATGCTTTGCAGACGAACGCCCATTATTGCGACAAAACCAGAGAAATATTAAACACATCGTATTGGTGTGATATTTGAAAAAATAAATTGCAAAATAAAGCAATTTATAGACAAATTTAAGATTTGCAGTTCTAGTGATAGAGTTGTGTATACAGTACAGTAGAATATAATATTCGCATATAATATATGAGTGATGTTGAAAAAATAAGAGAATACATTTGTGATGCAAGTTTGTGGTGAGAATGCATAACATTAACTCATCATGACTTATGCTCGACGAAGCACACCGAAGGCCTCAAGGCGAGAATGGCTGCCGACTCGTTTGCATGTATGGCCATAGATGAGCCATTGTGTACTACACAGCATGTTTTAATCCGACTTAATGACACGTGTCACGTCATAATTTCATTTTGCATTTAATTACAAAACTTTACTTAACTTTTATGCCCTTCTTTTTTCATTATAACTCTTCAAAAAGTTTTCCTTAAGTTCGCTAATATATCGAGCCGTTAACGCCGCGGTTAGTAATGTTTAATTATTTTTGGAACCCATGGTATCATATATTTAGGGATGAGTTTTAAACATAACTTACATAATATATGAATATAAAAGTTATATTATAAGCACATTAATGTTTATGTGTAATAACCCACAAATAATCGCTGATATAATTATAAAAATATATGAAAAAACGGGACTTCAAAAATGTAATATCAAAATAAGACAAAAGAAAGCGGATGCCGCTATCAAAACAAAGTATATTGCGTTGAGCAA
This sequence comes from Nanhermannia elegantula, assembly GCA_034699485.1. Lineage (NCBI taxonomy): Eukaryota > Metazoa > Arthropoda > Arachnida > Sarcoptiformes > Nanhermanniidae > Nanhermannia > Nanhermannia elegantula. The sequence goes on along the minus strand of JAQGCH010000741.1, from coordinate 11,741 downwards.
TGCTGTCAAAGTAGAGCTCATTGATAGAACCTATTAAATTGTGGAGAGGAATTCAATCAACAGAAACTCTGCCAGACTCTAACGGAAATTGAGGTGCATTATCAAGAGTTAGCTTCAGCAGGAGATCTCTCTCCAGCTTCTATTCAGCAAATCATTGTACTAAAGCTAATCGTAGCACTGCATAACTTTCCTACAGCACAACTTTTAGCATTTGTGCTTTCCATTCATGTAATGATAACTAAACATTGAACCCACGAGTCAGTTATGATATTCTGTAATAGCAATACAGCAATATTTCTACCTTTACTGGAATTTCTTGATTTAAGCAAAACCTTTGCAAAATACCTACAACTACACCACTGTTTGACTTTTATATCATTGCACTACTGCTAACACTATGGCTCAACTTTAGGCTTTGATTGAATCTGTGTATCAGTGCAGCAAATCCTAACTGAATAACAGTATAGTATGATATACTTACCAGAGACAAAAAAGAAGAAGAGGAGAGACAGACAGAGCGAGAGAGAGAGAGAGAGAGAGAGAGAGAGAGAGAGAGAGAGAGAGAGAGAGAGAGAGAGAGAGAAGTAGAAGAAGAAAAATATTAGAGTGAGTGAGTGAGAGACAGAAAATGCTTTTAACTCTATATAGGGTGGAGGCTTTTGTTATGGTGATGTAGTTGAAGCAGTAGAGTGCGAGTGCAGTGAAGATGGGAGAGGCAAGTAAGGCAACAATAGAAAAGAAAAGAGTGTATAGTGTATCGCTCAAATGCGACCAAGCAATGCATCCAATGCGTCCCATAGATTACCACATCTATAGTTCGACCTGTATTTGTGTCGTAACAGCACTTCCAGTTTTTTACTGATCTCAAATTTGCACCACTATATCACTTAAACTATCGTTTCATTCCAATTGGGCGTTCATATGATATATGCTCAACATTTTAAAAATGTTTTAATAAGCATTCAACTGGTATTCCTTGTTATCACTGAAAAGTCCTTCTAATGATTGAATGACATTTACTTAACACAAGATAATTCCACAAAAGACACTAATTTGATGGCATAATGTTAAACGAGTACTATTTACTGCTTGCTTTGTGTACATTAAACTGTATTCATTCTGATTATAACATCGAAGCAATGGTTATAAATTTGTTTTATTAAATATTGAACTCAACTTTCGCTCTAAACTGATGCGACTTTAGAATAGATTCTGTTTAAACATTCTGAGGACTAACAACTGATCCACAACTAAATAGAGACTGTCTTTGAAGCTAAAATCAAAGTATGAAATAAGTATTGAAATGTGTGAGAGACGAGCAAATGACAAGAGTTAAGAGAATTTATTCAAAACTGCACAACGAATGGCTTTATGTGTTTATGTAACACATATACAAAGAAACTTTTGATAACACATAAGCCAATGGATTCTTTTGAGGTGAATACATATTATATGTTGTATACATAATATGGTATATATTCGACATTGTGTTTCATTTCTATTTTACAAGTGCGCCTTTTAGCCATTATGCCTTACAATAAGCCCCTGTTTTTGTGCTCCACATAATAACGTAAATATACTGTCTAACAGTCTAACAGTAAACCATTGGATAGACACTCATTCACTTTTGTTGCATTTTTCTTTTCATTGAAGTCTAGCGCTTAAACTATAGTAACAATGATTTTACAACTTTATATTGTAATGCAATTTGCTTACCACTTGGCACTCGCATAATTTGAGGCAAACAATTTCGCGGATAGTTCTTCCATTCACTAAAAAAAGTAGTTTTGAAACGCATCCCAATTATAGCTACCTTTTGCACATTCAAAAGATGAACAAAAGCAGATATAATTGTAAGAAAGCTGTGAAGCGCTAAAATACACAGGAAGTTTTCACTGTAAAAAAGTAGTTAATACTGAGTTACTACACCGCACACAAGGGTGGAGTTCACAAACTTAATTACCAAAAGGTCAAAAATATCTATTTCTATTTGGATATCAACTTAAAGACGACTACGACTACGATATCAACTACGATAAGGCCTGACAAAGACAACGACTCGACGTTTCCTCATTTCTTTCAATTAAATTCGATATTAGACATACAATCTTTGACTTCAACTTATCGATCGTGTTCAGAAAAAATTGAAATTCTTAAATCACAATTAAGATAAGACTTAGAGCAGTGAAGATTTTATTTAACAATATAACTTATTCGCTAATATACAAAGTGATTCATATAATGTTAATTCCACCTTCTAATACCATGTTACTCTAGCAATATATATCCCTAAATTATACACAAGTTCAACATGAATTTATTTTTGTGATGTTTTATTTGGACTATTTGTATTTGTTAAGCAGAGTTTCTACCTTTTAGAAAATTCCAATTTTTGCTTTTCATGTAATCTTTCGTAAAATTTAAAATCAGTTCCGATCATCAAATAAAGAGCAAAATATCTGTAAGTCTATGTTTATGTTACGAAAAATAGATTTCGAAATTTTCCGAAATTCCTCAAAATGTTAGTAACTTATTAAGAGAACACTCAAATTTTCAAGTATGGGTTAAAAACTTATCGGTTTTCTGAGACAATTTTTCCTAAAGAATTTTTGCATCAAAATTAATTAAAAAAAGAATTCAATTAAAAATGTAAAAAATTTTAAAAGCATGTAGTAATTGACTTTTATTCAATAAATTGCAAGTTTAATTTCAAAAATCTGTACGTTTACGTTTCGCTATTTTGAATATGAAATTCCGACTGAACAAGGTTTCAAATGCCGAAAAATAGAGACTCTGGTGAAAAGCTAAATTTCATTCAATAATGAATTTGAAAATTTATGGAATTTTTATACATGTCTTATATAATAATTAGAATGGAGTCAAAGTACTAATACAGTATTAAATATCTAATTATCTTCTGTTGAAGAATCTAATTTAGAGCAATTTATTTTGCAAATAACAAAAATTGTTACAGCCAACAAACTTTTACAGGTATTAATATTGACTTTAAGGACTCACTTTAATTGACTTTAATATGGAATCAGAAATGTTTAGAATAGTTTATTAAATGACTTAAAATGTGAGATCTGTTAACGATTATAATTTAATAGAAAAATTAGCATTTATTGAAAATATGTACATCAGATATGTTTAAAATACAAGGAGATTCATATGTGATATGAATGATAAACAGGAGTAGAAATTGATTTGAAGCAATTCTGATATAGTGATGCTTTAGTCCTATAACATAACAATCAATAATAATTGACACAAAATGTATCGCTAGTGTTTTGCTTCTCACTTACACGAGAAAATGATGTTTACATAGTAGTGAATGCCATGCATGATTCCATTACTGATTTGACTCAGTCAACATGTTCTCTCCTAACCTAAGTTAACCAGTAATGCAAACACTGCATACTGTTAAATGTAAGTTTGAATGCATAATATGATAGAAGAGCTGGAAGGCAAATACTAATATAGCGAATTTGATAACATTGCCAAATATTATGAGGCATCAAAAATAATCAGCTAATGATATAAAACGTATTCTATGTTTACAATAGGGCTCATATTATAAAGCACTTAAAGTAAACTAATCATCTACTACTGGGTTTTATGAATTATATTTATTGACACATTTAATAAATAAATAAATAAAATAAGTCTAATTTGACATTATTTGCCATAATTTATTGCATTATATTTGTTATATTGAAAGACAGTTGTAACAAAATTAAACGGATAGCAAAACTTTATGACTAGAGAGTAAATCTGTATTATATGTACTCTTAGGAGAGAAAGAATTAACGCAAGAGCAGTCTTCTATGATTATCAGTGGACTGTAAGGGGATGATGTGGGGCTCACATCCAGCGATGGATCATTGAAGTGGAACGCGTTTCCGACACTCAAACGGAAGTTGGGCTTTGCATCACTCTAGGAAGAAGTCAATTTCTGACTTTGTTTCATAAGCCTATCCAATACGGGTTTCGATTATTTTTTTATGAAAAATATTTAAAAAATGGAGCTTAAGTTTATTTTGTTGATAGATTTTTTCTCATATCGCTAAATATATTGACATTTAATATAAAGGGAAAACACAGTACTTGTACAGTAGATGCTATATATTGCTACTGCTGGTATATGGTACGCTTTTATACTTGATTACAAGTTGCGTGTGTGTCCCCATACCGATAAAAATAATCTCTCAATATTCCCAAGCGGTTTACGTTTGGAGGATTATTTTCCATATAGTGTGTCAGCCGAGCGATTTAATTAAGTCTTCACGGGATTAACTTTGCTCAAGTTCATCGTAATGCAAGGCGTTATGTGCGATCACGTTATTAGATGAACCAGTCATCAAAATTATATGCAGAAATCGCACATAATCTTTCTAAAATACTGTACAATCAAATCCGTTAAACAATTTCTTTATCATTTAATGACTTATTTTTGATTACTAGTAAGTAGTATTGGACTAAATAAAAAAAATAGAGAATGCAATAAATGTGACTTTTGGAGAGCGAAGTGTGTGTGACTGCCATCAAATTTTGATGAGAAGCTATATTTATTATAATAAAAATTGTTGACAAGAGATGAGGAACTTATAATATACCCTCAAATGCGTAAATGGTTGCAATGGTTGCAATGTATGAACTGTATTACGAACTCTACTAATATAGCGACTATTAGGAGTAATTTTATGAGTGCATAGGAATTTGTATTGCAAGCCATAAAAGTGTATGGCATTCATGTTGAATCTGTTGGTCGTTCGCAATTTACTTGCATATGAAGGATAGAGTGTACAGAACTCTACTCTACTCTACTCTACACTTAATATACCAGTACATGATCACACATTAACATCATAGCTGCCATCAGCATCTCCATCACACTGCCATTATGATCATGCACTCTGAGCTTTCATGTGAGACTTTGAGCTATACATCCGAACCGAAGGCAACTTTCATTCAAGTCAAATGGACATAACTGTTCGGACATTAATGTGGCATTTGAATAGGGGAACAGCTCACAGAATTCTAGTTAATCAATGCACATAATAATGAGGATAACCAGAGGAATCGCAATGAGATCATAAATGCTACAAATATAATATAATGAACGCATTCAATCAGTGATAACAATACTTTTTGGTTATGAATAATCCATCAAATTTACAAATCCTTCAAATTGAATATTATTTTTACATTTTTCGTTTATTTTATTAGTTGTTATTTAACTATTATTTAGATACGTTTTCGTGACTAATAAAGTCTAAATTTTGATTTAAATTTCCTTTAAAAAATGGGAAAAGTTTTTAAGTAAAGTATACATATGCAAAATTGAGTTTTTATCATAAACATCTCATATTAAACTTCATTTAGAAAACCCCCATATACCTGATGCTAAACTTTTTATAATTAAGACAAGATGTAGTGCAACTTTGAAAAGGTTAAAGTAATTAAGTTTCAAAATAAGCAAATTTACAAATAAGGTTTGGTAAGAAAGAACCCAAGTTTAATCACATGCAGAGAAGGGTTTTATGCAGGTTTTACTAACTGTAAGTTTCTGTAACAAATTTGAACTTAAAATCAAATTAAATTAAGATTATTTTAATAATTCAATTGCTCGAAAAAAAGAAAAATTTTGTATAATATATTCAAACTCTTTTAGCGCTCATTATAATAATTTCCTATTTATGATATGTGAATAAATTGAGAGGTCATACGTCTTACAACTATACACTACATTTGAAGTATTTTGGAAGCTTTACTTCTATTTCTTATTTGAATCTCTGAAAATGCTATATTGGACTATACAGTACTATAGCGAGATCCGTTAAGTACGCACGCACTTAGGGGGAGGAGGGGGTCAAAAGCGTATGCAAAAATAGGGGAGGGGTTCTTTTTAAAAGTAGGTACATTTTCTTAAGCAAATGACCCCAAAACAATATTCTACGAGAAGTCATTCGATTTGTATTGTCTTATAATTTAACATAAATTGAATGAACTTATTGACTGTCTTTGTGGGCTTTATTTTTTAGTACAGTTTCGGCACTAACGATTTCGTAAATAATCACCACTAATTAAATTTAATTATATGCTTTGCTTGTTTTTGGGAGGGGAGGGGGTTCAGCTCAAGAGTACGTAATTATTAAAGTTAAGTTTATATGAAACCGTACGATATTATTTTTGAAAATCCAGTATTTAAAAAGCATTGTTATAGCCTTTACAGTGCTTTCGAATTATTTGAAAAACTTTATTAGAAAAATTTCAATCTTATTGTTGTAAAAAATGTTATTACTAGAGACCCAACTTTGGGGGAATTATTCCATTTATGACGTTAGCGATGAAAGTAAATTGTTTTCCCTCACAATTGTATTAAACTTAACTTAGCCTAAACATATCTTTGATATTATTTTTAATTAAGACATTATTTATGAACATATACAATAAATAACGTCATTTATATGTTAGGTTAGTTAGTATTGGTTAGATTAGGTTAGGTTCAAAATATTTGTTAGGGGGAAAAATTTACTTTCATCGCTAGCGTCATAAATGAATAATTCCCCCAAAGTTGGGTTTCTGGTTATTACATTATCGCGGAATCTCAGACAGACAGACACACTGACACTATTTTTTAATAATATAGAAACTAGCGGAGCCCGTTGCTTCGCAAATTATATAACTTATAAAACCCTGATATTAACCCGTGGAATATATGAAATTATTTAAAATAGATTTAATTATCGAGAAGATAGTATTTAAAAAGCCTTTACAATCCCCTTGTTTAGCTATTATATATGCAACTCAGTTTTCCATTTTTTTGCGTAAACCCTATTTTGAGATTTAAAGCAAGAATAAAACCCGCATAAAGCATATTTTTCAAATAACATTTTTACCAAAACTTTGAATATAAACACAGGACAAGTTGAAAAATCTCTGGAAAACTAGGATCCCTAAATCAAAATAAGTAATACAAAGCCTTGTTGCTTATACAGAAATTTGGATTTTAGATGCTTTGAGCTGATGAGGCAAAGTTTTGGTTAAGTTTAGTAAACTGCTAAAGATAAATATGTTTAGATAATCCATAGATTATATGATTGTGTTAAGGTTTACAATAGTTTACTTGAGGTTTCTATACAGAAAGATCGCTGTTTACGTGTCTTGTAAATCAAATATTTTGACAAATCCGAGTGCTATACAATGATTTCAAGTTTTTACTTCTTTATTCGAATGAATTTTAAATATCGAGTAAAACGCGTGTCTTTTAAGCTGATTCGTGGAGATGTTGAAACAAAAAATGAAAATAATTATTGTTTTTATAGAACGCGAGTTCATTGTAGCGCAAAAAACTATCAAATTTAAATTACTTAAAACAAACCAATTTATATCAAAAGTCAATCAGAATTATCAAAATTCTCATAAATTATGGAATAGCAGTAACATTGCAATGAAAAAGTTAAAATAGTCATCAAACTGAAAATAAATTCACTTATACGTCAATACTCTGTACCCTCTGTACTGTCAAAAGAACTGAAATGAGTCTGAATTCATATTAGTATAATGTGTTTTGATAAAGTACATCAAAAGTTTTCTTAGTCCCCAAATTCTCTATTAAGTAATAGAAATGGACTCAAAGAATATTGCGAACCAGAATATTATGTCTCGACTTATGACATGAACCGCATTAAGAGTACTGCTAATATGCTTGTAAGCTTCCGATATACAGGAAGTGGACCCTAAGATCAAAACAGAATGAATTACATGGAGAAGTAACATATATAATGTACTGTATTAATGGCTCTCTCTCTCTCTCCCCTTTGAAGTTATGTATCGCAATACATTTCAAATAAAAGTTAAGTGCAATACAGTTGAAAGAAAGAGGAAATAATCTAAAAAACCAGTCATTGCAATGTTTCAATATTCATCACAAATAGAAATATTTTAGTTGAGTTTTGTAACAAAGTAGTAATAAATGTTTTGTATATCAATTGTTATGTTAATGCTTGTTAAGAGTTTGTTACAAATAAAATCGTTAATAACAAACTCAAAATTGAAATATTTAATAAAATTAACTAAAATTGAGAGAAACACAAATATTAATTAATTTGAAGTACGAGATTGAGAATTGAATGTTTAATGCGCTTATAAATAAGTTAACACCAATTTAAAAATAGGAAAAATTGTTGAATTGAATGTTTCGTCACTATCGCATATTTTCAGACATGTCAATCTCAGCTTTCTCAAGGGGATTAAGCCTGCGATGTGTGCGGAGGCGAAAATTGAAAATTCCTGGCAAATGAAAATGCTGTTTGAAGAGAAAGCTCAGAACCCGGCAGGGATTCATATTGGATCGACACTTGAGCTAATCCGACACTGCAGGTACTGAATAAGTCTGTGTACATTTGTATTTGAATGCTTCCAGAATTAATAAATACAACTTATATGTATTTATACTGATGTGTTAGAGTTATACGATTTCGTCAATTGTATATCTTATCATTATTCACATGAATTTAATTTTTTTGCCAATAAAATGTTAACACTTTGTTAACAATATGATTTTAAACAAAAAATATTTATTTGCCATAAATTTTAATTAAATCTCTGATTCTTTTAAAAAATGATAATTCTGTGTAAAATTAGGAAATAATTTAAACTATTTATTTGTGAAAAGATAACATTATAACAGATTTTGGTTCAAATCGAATCAAAATAATTTAATATCATTATTTAGTATTATTTAATCTGATTTTCTTTAATTTCCTTTTTGTCTCTTATTACCGGTTAGTTTTTATAAAGAGATTAAACATAAAATGTTACAAATATTCAAATATAGAAATAAATTTTATTTGTTTTGAATACAAAATATATTAAAATAATACTTTAAAAGTGCTATTATTTGAATTTTATATGAACTAATCTATAAATTAATTATTATTCTTGAGATAATTTTGTGATTAAATGCTAATTGAGACAAATGAGTGGTTAATTTTTGTAAAAATGGAATGATTTTCGCCCTAATTAAAATAAAAATAAAAAGGACCCAAACATTGAAATCATGAAAAATAGAATGACAGTAATATTCTGGAAAAGAAAGCTAAGCCTTAAGTAAAAGTAAAGTTGAGATATAACAAAACGATTTATTATCTATGAAACACATTTTGTAAAAAGTTACAACAGTTTCGTACAAATTTTCATCTAAACTCGATTTTTTATGTTTGCCGCGAGCTTTCTTGCATTAGAGAGACATGTTTTGTCATCATTTTAAAAACTTCACAGCGATTCTTGCAATAGTATATATATTTCGAAAATTGTGCACACAATACACATGAATAAGACAGACGCAGTTCATGTGTTTTTGATGGTTGACGGAGAAAAGGGGCGATCGATCAACGAACCAAACGAGCTCACCATCATTTGGGGCATCAAAGAGAGAACAGAGACTAACAGAGAGCGAATGAGAAATACAGACAGAGACATACGGACAGAGGGAAGATTGGTTTGGTTTGCATATAGAATGGGATCCAGTAATGCAGATGTGGAGTATTGGTCACACGTTAGTATTACACTGAAACTGAGTACACGTGCGATTGTGAGCACCCATTGAGTTGCACGTATGCATGCTTTTTATAATGAACACTAGAAAAGATTTGCTAATTCACTAATACAAACTCAACCAAGTAGTGTATCCGCTGCTTATCATGAATAAAGTGATTGAGAAATCAATTAAAATGGCAATTACTACAACTTTTCTTCATTTCTAAATTAATTGATTTTATAAAGCATTGAAACAAAAATCAATAATAATGTGTAAGATTTGTGTAAGATTTTAACTTTTAAGTAAACTAATTCGTGAGCACCAGTACAAGTGCGTCTATTTAAGATCATATGAATGAGTTAGTCCTGTGAAGTGTCAAAGGTTGTGACAAACAGTCTGGTGCAAGTTTACGCGTTTTAAAGTTCAAGACATAACAAGACAAAGAATAAATTGTTTGCTGCATATGCGCGTACTTTATAACAAAAGGTAAGAGTTAGACGCAGGTGTCGTATTATTTGGGACTTTGGGTCACAGAGAGGAGAGTTAGCGAGAGAGAGAGAGTCCCCAAAATATATTTAGAAATATATCCCAACTCCCCACTAGTCCCTGATCTCAACTTTCCATTCATTGAACTTTGTTAAGCATCACAAGTAAAGAAGGATAAAAGAAGGTTCTATTGTCCTTTGCTTTAGGATTTATGCGAGTAAAGCGGTAGACATCGTAAACAACTTGAAAAACGTAAGCATTGCTACAGCAGAGCTAACACTGATATATATTTTCTTTAAGAAAGACAAAGTTACCTTCAAATGCGACACCAATACATTGAAACTTCCGCTACAGTTTCTAGATTTATGTTATCAAAAGCATACTTATCAGCAGAAAAAGAGCAGCAATGAAACAAACTCTCAGTGTCTCAATAGGAATACATAGACATACGAATATATTGTTTGTATTGTATTCTTAGGTAAATATTAATTGTATTTATTTATCATTTAAAAGACTTAATAACTAGCAGTTCAAAAGTAACATATATTTTGCAATTAATAATCAAATTCTTTTGCAGCAGAAAATAGCGTCCAATAAAGCAGAATAAATATTGTTGTAGGGAATTAAGAGTAGAAGTGGGTTGAGTAACATGACTAATAAGGTTCTTCAACAATTTGAGTTTCTTATTTGGCATCACATTAGCATCATATTGAACCAATTTTGAGACCAACAGAGCATATTAGAAGGAGGGCACGAACCCCTACTGATCAACCTTCAGCTAATGAAGTCATTTTTGTAGGGAAATCCGCAACGGGATGCCTACAGAATGAGAGAATCAGATGGTTCGAGATGAGGATCAATGAGAGATGCAGTGAGAGATGTGGTGAGAGATGCAGTTAGAGATGTAGAAGGAATGAGATGCAGAGATGCAGTCAGACATTTGAATCACTGTACGAGAGCGACAAAGCAGCCGATATATAATTATAGAGGAAATGCATTGAAACGAGAACAGCATGAACTAAGGCCTGATCTCACTCACCATTTGCTAAATTTTGGTTTTGCAAAAAGGCATTTAGAGACACATCGAGTTTGTGTCTTTCTTTTTGGTTTATATAATATTTTAGAGCATTTATTTAAATGAAAATTTGTCGAATATATGGTTTAGATTGGTTTGCATTAAACTATTTATTCTATGCATTACATACACGGATCCAAAAGGAAACAGAGGGACAATAGAGGTTGTATTGATTTCAGTTATGGAGTTATGGTAATCGATATCAAGTGCGGTACGTATTATCGGTATACACATTGGATATACAATCACTAACCGCTGCATTATTATTGATATTTGTTCCCCACATCTCTCCTCTTACTGTTAATGGAAAGCATTGCCATAAAAAGAGGAGTTAGTTATGAAAAAGCGTAACAAATATTTAGCTGCGCGTAATAGCAGGTGAATCAAGTGAATCAATCAATAGACAAATAATTCGGGCCAATTCTGATGCGTTACTTATAAGAAACGTTTACCTTTCATTATCTGAGTTGACTACTTATCTAAAACTTATATTATATTTATAACAAAAATTGCATAACTGTATGAAATGAAAATAAAGCTTCACCTATACTCGTAATAGTGTAAGCATATAAACAGGCGTTTGTTTGATGCGAGAACTTGGTTACTCTGCTATTGGTATGCCAGTAGAGCAGGGCG
>JAQGCH010000740.1:0-19928 GCA_034699485.1 Nanhermannia elegantula | reverse complement strand
TAATTTATGTGAAGTTCAAAGTGGTGCCGACTTTAAAAAATCGATTATTAGGCAATAGATTGTATTCCTGTGGATAGAATTCATTGGTTAGTAGATTACTGTGTGGGAACTGATTCTGAATCTTTTCAATGTTTTTCACGTTATTCATGGTCTCAAATGAGGCCAATTGTGTGTCCAATTGTTTTGCATTTATTACTATTTTATTTTGAGGGCTTCTAAAAGACAGTGAATTCAAAAATTCTGTATTTTTATGACTCGACTTCCCATTAATTCCTAGACTTTTATAATCCCTGAGAGGCATGTCATGAATCCATGTCTCACTTGACTGCGGGTGTATTGCTGTAAACCAAGGCATCGGACGGAAAATACCAATGTTTTTGAGACGCTTTAAATGTTGCGCTTTGTTAGCAGTCATTAATTCGTAATTCAAGTCATGATTCACTTGTTTTTCATCTTTTGTTTGTTGAGTAGAAAAATGGTTCAAAAATGATGGCCAAGTCATAGGATTGTAACTTTCAGGCCCTATAATAGGATTTCTTGTTTTCTGCATTAACAAGTATTTGATTTCTTCAATAGAATTGGGAACACTTTCAAAAGCATTTAATGGTTTTAGTTTTGGTGCTCTTTTAGAATCAAAAGTAGATTTGTAATCACTTTTATCAGTTTCCAATTTGATTGATTCTTCATTAGCTTCAGATTTGGGAAGTTCGTCCATTTGTGAAAATGGATTATTATGTTCATTAAAATTGTGTCTATTAATACTCAAATCATAAGGTGTATGATAACTGGTATGAAAGCCATTGTCCTTATGTCTGACTGAATGCTTAATCAGTAACTCAGGTTTAGATTTAATTTCTTTCTCATTGAATGTCTTAAGTGAAAGTCTTTGAGTGGGAACTATTGGTCTGAAGTGCTCCTCATATTCATTACCTCTAACTTCTGGTGAATAAGTGATATCATTATGATTAGTCTCGTTGTCAGTTAGAGATGGGGTCCGAAAAAATATAGTCAAAGGACTTTTCTCATTATACATTGTCATCGCTGGAAAACCGCTTAAAGTTTCTCTATAGACAGGAATCTGTTTTTGTTGGCTTGAATTCACTTTGACATCACTTTTTGATGAGTAGAGAGGAGTATTGGTTGAAGATATGTTAAAACGATAATCATATGATCTATGACTTCCTTTAGGTTCTGTGCTTTCATTATCCGTTGAAGTTTTTATTGCTTTAATATCTTTGATAACAGCCTTATTATTCGATTCTGTTTCCAATACGATATAAGTTTCATTATATTTCTCAATAGGTTTTGATTCCCCAATACTTTTATTCAATATATGAGCCTATGATTAAAGTTTGCAATTTCTTAAAATATAATTCATATAAAGAAATATAAATAAGAAAACTTGTATACGAATGATATTCAAAAAGTTTGAACAATCAATGGAAGAATAGGGAGAATATGATTGAAGTTGAGTTAACTTATTTTCTAATGTAAAGAGAGATCAGTTAAAATGTTAATTAAGGTTATTCTAAACAAACGATCGTTAACATAACATAACTGCTATTTTTAACATTTGTTTCGATTTGTTTTACAAAAATTACAAAATCAAAATGTGAAAGGGTTTAGTAGTACAGCATATAACTTGTCGCACATCATCGCTTCAACGATCGCACGGAAAAAGTTTTTAAAAACTCATTTTAAAGAAAACGTGAAATATAAGTTAATTTATATGAAAATTCTTTTTTTTAAGTTTCAAGTCTTTTCATATGAATTATTTTATACTTTTTACTCTATTAGTTCTTAACTACTTATCGATTATACTGTATTACATGTACTCAAATGTAAGTGAAGTTCAAACAGACAAACAATTCTTAATTGACTTATTATTACAATAAAGTTTAAGTCACTATTTATGCTTCAGTTAAAACAATATTTTCTTTTAAAATAAAACATTAAATTCAAACATTTTCTATAATGCTTCAAAACTTTCCTTAAGTATCTATTTATTTTACTAAAATTTAAAAGCGTATTTATTTAGATGAACGTGGAATAGGTTCAGGTGCTCCGCGAGAAAATTTATAAGTCTAGAGCATAATATCTGCGACTTTGGGTTTAGGTTTTTTCAATTTTAGAGTCAATATAAAAACGAATGAAAAGTTCAATATATTTTTAATACTAATATATGACTGTAAAGCATGAATAATATGTAATAATCTTACAGTTGGTAATAATTTCTGTATCTACACGTATAGGAAGCATTGTCTAAAGCTTTTTTACCTTATAATAATTCTTTACATATACCAAAGTTTGGGGAACCGCTCATTTTGATTAAATAAATAAAAATCAAATTAATTTAATTAAAACAAATACAAAAAGCTATTCAAATCTATTTTTTATACTCATTTGAAGTTACTTTTAGTCATTTTCATTACAAAAAAAACTTTCAATTGATTTTCTATTAATGTTTACTAATATAATAAATTTAGAATTTTTTTACAAACCTTTAGATAATCACTTAAACGATTAATGAGTACATTATCCGAAGTATTACTGATACCGTTTAAAGAAATAATTTCTGAGGAAAAATTCAAGTAAAATACAATATAAGTAATCTTATTAACACTTTGTTAACACTTTGTTAACCTATTATAAGATTAATCAAAAACTTATTGATACATAAAAACGCTCAAAGAAGTTCTTATACCTCTTGAATATATAGTCGAATCACAAATAAAAATACAAAATAAAAATAATAAAAATATGAATTTCAAGATTACGGTATCCATTAGATTATCAGATGATTTGACGCACATAATGAGGAAAATAAGTTTAAGTAATACTCAATGTTGAGTCTTATTAACAAAAGTTTGTATTGACTCTTAACTAACAAAATATATTCTTTCTGTTTCTCTGTCAGTAAACTATTAATTTTCGAAACCAGAGTTTTCTCTGTACTTATGTATAACTTATTTATAGCGCCAACAAATTGTTCGCTTCAAAGAATATTTTTTGCTTCATTGACATTGACTTCAAAACACAATTAAAAAAGAAAAATAAAGTTTACCAAAGACTTATTATCAGTTTAATTATCAGTGAAAATAAACTAAATGTCAAAAATATCGAATCTTTATTGTGTTTTTATGTCGAAAAATGAAACGATTGATGCGAATCGCGTTTTAGTTAATCATTATTCAAAACTAATTTAAATTTTTTGGATTCAGACAACTCTATTATAACTTAACTATCAATTGAATCTCTGAAAATGAGTTTTTGAAGCACTTGTTTTTGAAGAAGTCTAACAAGAATACTAGATGTTTAATACTTACAACTTTTTGATAATTTAATTAAAACAACGAATAAATATTTTGATATCTCTGTCAATAAATCTCAATAAACTACCAGTAAATAGATTTTGTATCTTGCAATTCATCAGTTTATTGTAGGGCTGGCCAAACAGCATCCGTGGGCTACGAAAAATATATTCAAAAGAGGGAGGATGCTCATTTTTAAATTTGTCAGTAAAATCAGATAGGTGACTAAATCGTCCATGTGTTTGGAACGGGTGCAGTTTATTTAGAATATTTTAGAATTTTATACAAATTTAATATAATTAAATTTTTTATATTTTTAAATTTTATTTTTAAAAAGTAGATGAAATAATATTTTGAATAATAATTTCTTTAAATAAGGGCTGTTTATTGGGGTCTTTAAATATAGAAGTCTATACACTTAGCAAGAGTCTGTGCAGAATAGTGCCTGATTTAGGGTGCAATTTAGAACTTAGCTCAAACATTAGAGAACCTTAATTCTAAGTACAGTAAAATTGCGAAATTGAGTTTTTTAATTAAACTTCAAGCTTTTTGGAAACTAATTTTACTATAAGTACAACATTAATGAATTCAAACTTATAAACAAAGTGCCCAATTAGTGTCAGAAGCGAAGGATATCTAAAAAATAAATTTCTCTCTGCCGAATCCATTTTTAGGATAAAATAATTGCTATAAATGTCTGTGTATTTCAAATAAAATGATTTATAATTTTAATATTTTTTTATTTCACTTATAAAACATTAATAAAAAAATTTGTTTACAATAAAAATGATTTTTATGAGACAATTTCGAATGTTTATAACTTATATCTAAGTTTTGACTGAAAGTCATTTATTTACTGCATTTTCACATATATTGCTATTATAAAAAATTTATCATCAATCCAACCAAAGCCTATACGCAATTAGTTGTCTCTTTTGTTGACTACTTTTCTACTGTACATAACTTTTGATTGATTTCTAGACAAGTGGTTAACGTTCAAAATGAAAAACAAACAGAAATTATGGAAAGGACTTAATTTCATAAATATTCCATAAAATGATTGGGAAACTAGTATTTACATAAATAGATTAAAGTTTTGGTATATATAATCATTCAATATTATATACCAGTAGAACAATCTTCAACTGTACAGTTGGTTTTCACTCCGAAAATAATAGATTTAATTTCCTATTTTGCTTTAGCTTTTGCTCCTTTATATGCATCTGAGAAATATTGAGTGTCTCTCCAATACGATAAATCAATTACTGGTAAGTCATGACAATCTACTCGAGGATTTCTATATTTGAAAAATTAATTGAATTCAAATGTAGTAAAATGTTTGGTCAGAAACATGCGATTATATGATAAACCTAAATACATACGTGGCTGAATCGGCCATAAGCATAGGGTATAATTGTATGGTTGAGACATCATCAGAGTTATCACATATAAGTCTTGAAAGTTTTGCTTTTCTAATTTCGTTGAGTTGTTCCAGAGAGAACTCTGAGGGCCAGCCGGCGTTCTCGTACCAGAATCTGTCACCTCTTCTTATATGAGAAAATTGTTCGCCAATAATACACGAAAAAACTGGTCCGAGCAGTGCTCCTGGGAGTGGATATTCAGCAATACCAGCGCTCCATAAATCTATATCATCCACATCTCTATATATACTAAGATATCGCTGTATAGTCTTATTGCTGAAAAGTCCGGCCAAATCATAAAAGCTTTTTGCTTTAGGAAGACCACAATATTCTCTGTAAGCATTATAACCGGGAACACCCATTTCACGAGATCTTTGTACGTTCATCGCCGCCAAATCCAGACCAAATCTTTCTCCAGGCTTTTCAAACAAATGATTTGTCACTTCAGTGGTTACTTCGGAATCCATTCTATAAGCTTCTTGATCGACGAGTCCCATCAGGAATGAATCAATAATTCCAGGCTTATAGAGTTCGTACGGCTGACGAAGTAATGACGAGAGTCTTATTGCCTCTAAAATAACGTTAATTATGATAAATGGTTAATCTTTATTTTGTCAACTCATGCATTTAAGTAAAAGCACAGAAAGAGTGAGCCCACTCTTGCAAATCGTGTTATCTAATCATAGTTTGTAAGCGTTAGCTTTGACTTCATTAGTAAAAGCCTATAATTACAAATCATTTTGAGTGACGATTTGCAGTAATTAGAGTAATATCGAAAGCAATAATCAATTCTAATAAAAGTCTTCTCATATGTAAATTACGTAAACAATTACCGAGTTTTTCGTGAAATTTATTATATCTTTCAGTGACATCCGGTAGAATTGAATGTCCGAAGCGGAAAGCGGCCGATTGAAAAGCAGTTCTGATGCCCGGATTCACTTTAGAGTCATAGCCCTCATAAAAGCCGTGTTGGACCAAATCTAGTCCATAAGAATGCATTGTTTTACGTCCAATAATGATAGGCAAGAATTCATTGAAAGTGATGTGTGCGACCATTGCACCGATGATTCTTCTGGTCTCTTGATATAAGATCTCATCATCCCAGTGAGGGTTCAAATGATACAATGTTTCAGCGATTTTGTTGTGTTCTCTCATCCAAACGGTATGTATTACTGTTAACTGCAACTGTTCGTTAACCCTTTCATCTCCCGCATCAAAACAGTATAAATCACGTGGTCTTCCTTTTCGTTCACAACCGAGATCTGGCTCTTTCGTCTTCATTGGCAGCAAATCTTTGATTCCAAGTTCTCTATAAAGTGGTGATGTCTTAAGTCTACCGCCACTAAACTCTCTCAGACGTGACGCCACTTCTTGAGTGGACCCGTAAATAAAGTTGGCGTCGATGTAAGAGGAAATGGCATTTTGTTGACTTCTCGGTCCTAAAGGACAATTTGGCTTAAGTCCAGACAATGATCGCACGAAATCCATACAATCCTTGCGGAAAAATTTATAAAATGGGTCATCGCGTGGAATTGCTATCGTATAACAACTCGAATCTTGATGTTCACGTGCATATTGACAGCACTCTATGTTCGACCCTTTCTCATCTATTAATTTATTTATAGAATTATTTTTAAATTATCTATTTTAGCAAAACATCACAAATGATTACCAGTTGGAGCAGCTGCTAGTGTTAGGTCGTGATCAAGCATCTGACCCCATGCTATAGTTAAATATGTGATATGTTTGTCGTGTTCACTGATGTCCTGATGAATTATAAAAGATAATAATCGTGGCAGTGGTAACGGTCCTCCATCTTTAGCATTCTTAGGTTCAGCAATACCTTTAAATAAAATTGTTTTTATAGAATTTCTTAATGTTTTAAATTTTATAGTTTTTTTATTTATGTAGATTTTTGCATACCATCCGCATAATCGGGCGGTAAGAACCGAACCATTGCTGATCTAGCACTTCCCCAACTCGGATAATCGAGATTATTGCACATTCCAGTCAGTGTTCGGTATTTACTCAGTTCGCATTTGACTGGTTTCAAAAATGTGGGGCAAATATCTCTGACGGCTGTCTTATAGGTATCAATTCTGGGTAAACCAAAAAGTATGGCTTCTTTTGATAATCCGTACCATTTAGCCAACAATTGTGAGGCTTTTTGAAGAATTTCAGCCGCAATTGCCACGTGTGGAGGTTTAGGGAAGTCTGAAGAGAGCTCATGAATTTCAGGAGGCAAACCTCCGAGTAATGCCTGGGCTTCTATTACAGCTCTATTGATGTCATCATAACTGATGCATACTTGGCCTCCAGGAAAATAAGTCGAACGCTTTATACTAAATATTAATCAAATAAATTAACTTTTTAAACATTAATTAATATGACTAACCCTTTAGAGATTATATTTTCTATAATTACAAGTTTAGGAAGTTTTGTAATTAAATATAATTACCTCGGAATATAGTTTCCAATGTATTGTAAGCCTGGAGATAGTGATGAAATATCATGTTCAGGGCTTTTATGGCCGGGAACTATTAGGTCACACTCTGGCGAATAGTCAGGTGAATAAGGGGTTGGCCTGTCCAGTGAGTATAGAGATGGACGAACAGTCGATATTAAGACAGCTATCAATGTGGTCAAGCTTTGGATAATTTGAGAAATCAATTTAATTAAACTTCAAAATACAAATTCATTTGTCTTTTATTTATAAATTCTATTTTTGAGAAGTAGTTCAAGTGTTATATAATTAAAGAATTAAAGCTTAAAATTAGTTCAAAAATAGATATAAAATTTTAATATTTCAATCAAAATCTCTTTGAAGACCACTTCAAGTTAATAAAATTCATGAATCAACATATTTTTTGAATGACAGGCATTTTTGAATTACATTGACAGCTTTAGTGTTACTAAAATTTGTAAATTATTTCAGAACTAAATTTCAGAATAAGTTAAGCCAAGAAAAGTGCAGTAATTTGCGTAGAGGTACTTTTGCTTAACTCATTATTATATGCATCTCTTCTCTTAAAAAAATATGTGATTCACTTAAAGTTTAGATATTTTGGTCAGAAATGAGTTAAGAAAATCATTTTAACTCCGATAGGTTTTCGAGTTTACTCCTAATTTGATTACTCAAAACTTCAGACATTACAGTAATAGAGATGAAGAGGAACTCTGGACAACAGCAATGTTTCTATTGTTGATATTTAGCTCAATTGATACCGAATTGATATAACTTTTATTTATAATTTAGGTCAAAAACTTTATAAAGTCTTTAAAATATCTGAAGATTTTTGCTTATTATTGACAAAACCGCTTAAAAAAATTACTTGAATTTATTAATTTATATCAATTATTTATTATTTTTAGTTTAATCGGTTAAATGAGAAAATTTTAGTTCAATGAACCACTTGTTAGATTCTATTTGTTTTTTCACTTTCATTAATTAACTCAAATAGTTTAAGGCAAATACTATTTTAATTCATAAGTGATTTGTACATAAAATTATTTATGAGTTATCAATATTTTTTAAAACTATTTCATGAACTTTTACCGACTTATGCTAATAATGGCCTTAAGGTAAACCAAATTTGGTTGTTTGCGACAGATTTAAAAGTGCATTATTTTTTTCTTTAGGCAAGAGTTAGACAAATATACTTTACTGAGTTTCAACATAATAGCCATCAGTTATTCTTTCGCGCACAACAATTAATTATACAAATAATTTATTATAACTCTGTTGGGCTATAGTTTAACTTAACCCTAAAATTAACTCTTTTTTCTTTGCTTAAAGCTCTTGCCAGTGCTCTAATATGAAAACCGCAAACATTTTGGAAACTACCCTTATTTTCCTTGTAATACCTTATGTTACATTCAAATTATTAAATTCTTAAATTTTATCACAGTATCACTGCTTAATTCTACTCTTAGATATGGGTTAGGAGAACAAATCAACAAATATATGATTTGAAAATATCTATATATCCCTAAAATGCAATCAACTGTTAATGGATGCGAACATCACTTCTCCAGAAGTTTTTAAGAGAAAATATATATTCTTTTAATGGTAATCATAAAACTAGTCGTGTTTTCCTTTTTCCCAAACAAAAAGCAAATCTATGTCGGATTACATTCATTAAAAGTTTCTGTCTGTCGCTATTTTTAAAATCCGTGCTCAACTTTAAGGTTTCAGGTCAGTTATCGCTTTACTTCGGCCTGATCTCCAATTTCACAAATACAGGTTCGACAGTTCGTAAAATTTGCATCAGTTCACACAAACTCATGCAAGAAATTATAAACTTCTTACTTTTTTCTTACTGATCGACATGAGACACAATTCCAATTTACTCATTTTTTATTTATTAAACTTTCACCAATTTTTCGAGTTTTTAACACCTCTGCCAATAATATAGGGCATTGACTCTTAGGGAGGCTGTGATACTCTTTAAGGGAAACTTTCGATTGCTTTGGGAGGAATGTAGTATTGGTTCACTTATTATTAGCATTGAGTAAATTTTGATGTAATAAATTCCAAAATAGAAATGAGTTTTATATAA
Source organism: Nanhermannia elegantula (assembly GCA_034699485.1). Taxonomy (NCBI): domain Eukaryota; kingdom Metazoa; phylum Arthropoda; class Arachnida; order Sarcoptiformes; family Nanhermanniidae; genus Nanhermannia; species Nanhermannia elegantula. The sequence goes on along the minus strand of JAQGCH010000740.1, from coordinate 10,637 downwards.
TATTTAGCCATCAATCAAAGTTGGGATTATATAAACTTAAATTCAAGCATCAATAATGTGCTTTTTGATGTATTATTTTTCTCTTATTAATTCATTCAGAATTCATTTGCTTATAAAAAATATTCAATCAAATGACTTATTATTGAAATTAAGTTATACTGTATTCCAAAACAAAAGTAAAATTTAAATTGAAGTTCTCTTAAGTTATCCTTTACTTAATCCTTAAGAGAAAAATACGGAAACATTACTTAAGCAACATTGGAATGCAAATGAAATATTTGGCCTAAATTTGAGAGAATCTTTATATTTATCTGGAACTATAGATTCTATCTGAAAAGCCTGTCCTTGTCCATGAAAAACATATGCATCAGACGTCAACTTTTGATGCATTTTTAGTAAACAAAATAATAGCCCACTTCTGGACCTTTTTCTCTGCTGAAGTCTAAATAAGAAGAATCAATATTATGTCAAATGTCTGAAGGCTATTGAGAATTATGTTTTTCAAAATAAAATATATTTGAGCGATGCGTGAATTGGACGCATGATAAAAATCTTAAACAAATCAATTCATTCATGCCCTAAAAAATAAATAAAAATACACATATTATTCATGTTTAGTAAGTTAAAAAAGTTTCAACAACAACAACATAATATGCATTTGAAATTATAAAACTATTAACTATTTTTAATTCAATTATGAGTAGAGAGTCCAACATATTTTAAACACTTTCCATTACAACCTTTCCATAAATTTTCATAAAATTAATTCAATACTAGAATCTATTTTGAAGAAAGATGAGAGAAATGCTAATAGAAATACATTTATCACTTCTGTTAACTTATTTAAACCGATTCAAACATTATATAAGGGAAGTGTTTGGATGAGCGCATCTTTGTTTTTCGTTGAAGTCAGTGATTATTTTTTATTAATAAATAATTATACTGTTAAGCATATACTAATGTAATTTTGCATCAAATTAGCACAAAAATTATTATTTATACCAATCAGTTAAAGATACAAAATTTATTAACGTGACGGGCTCTGTCTCTACTAAGGACTTTTGTTGTTTCATATGTTCGTTCAATGGTCTCATAATAAGCAAATCATTTAAAATTATATAAGTAAATAATTTTCATCTTAACTCGTGAGAAAAAAATGTAATGCAAGGCTAAATAATTTTATGCAATTTCCTGACAACAAATGATATAAATATGATACTTAATAAACTTTATATGCGAAAGCATAATATTATAATAATTTATTATAACATTCTGATATCATTTTTGAGTCTAAGTAACAAAATTAGAAGCTTTTTACATATAAATTCAATTTGAACAAGAAGTACAAATAGGCTAAAAATGAAATGAGAAAACGTGATGTGATATACACTTATATACACTTATATACACTTTAATTCTTTTTAAAGGTTAAAGATTGTTGTCTAGTTTTAATATTAAGGTAAATTGTTGTGTTTTCCTACGCTTTCTCATTAGTTATTTTAAGTTCTCATTCTATTTGAGACCACTATTATTTTAATTTAAACCATAAATATTAAAAAAACTCTATTCTTACAAAAGAAATATTTCATAGATGTAGTTCATTGTATTTGAATAAAGAGATGAAGAACCGCTTAAATTAGACAATTTAGAGCACATGTGGCTTTTAATAATTCGGGATGAGCTTTAAAATAAAGTCATATATCAAATCTGATAGTTTGCAACCTTTATTGAATCTTAATTAATATTAATGTATTTTATATCATATTTTTATTTAATAGTATATTAGTATACTTGAAATATATATAAATCTCATTATAAAAATCCACTTATGTCTTATTGTGATGCTTTGCTATGTTTTTAACATAACCTCATTTCCTGGTTATACTTGAATATCAGTTTAGAAACAAAATAACATTTAATGAAATGAAAATCTTATCAAATTGTAGAAAAAAGATTAAAAATGATAGAAACTGACAGTTGGTTATTGGAATAATTAGAACCTAACTGTTATCTATTTTGAAACAATTAACATAAAAACTCAATTGAATTGAATTGAATTGAATTGAATTGCGTTTAAATGATAATGAACCAAAAAAGTGTATTATTAAACACAATTTAAAAAAATAAAAAACTATTTTTTAAATACACTATTAGACGAATATAAGGTCAATTATCCTGAGCTTCAAGTTCCCCAACCTCTTTGTCCTAATTATAAAATTATTACATTTTACAGTTATAGTTAGAGACTGACACTGAGCGCCGCTTGAGCTGAGCTGAGCTAGGTTCAGCTTATAGCTCAAGATTTTTAAAATCAGCTCAGCTCACAGCTCAAGGGGTATTGAGCTGAGCTGATACCTAAAATTTGATATCAGCTCAAAAATTTACGTTCAGCTCTGCTCAGTTCTATTCAGCTTTGTCAGACTCTAGTTATAGTATAGTTAATATGCATTTTTGATAAATATAATATCTCTTTAAAATTAGAAAAACAATTTATATTACATTAAAATTAAGTGAACTCTTAATTTGTTGCGTTTTACTAATGCTTTACATCTTTATTCAGTTGGGTTTAACAAATTTAATTTAAAATATAGTCTATTAGTCCTGAATTTTCTTTCCATAAACTCTTATTGCATGCAATATTGCGAGAATGAAAAGCAACCCAACAACTATTTCATCCTTTCCTATTTCGTATTTATAAAAGTAAATTCCTTCCACTTTCTCTCTTTTGAATTATATATAGTGCGAAGTCTCAAATATGATCTCTTCCTTATCTGTTTTTTATCAAATATTTGATAAAATAAATGATCAATAGATGACATCAAATTATCAATCATTTATTCCTCAAAGATTTTTTTGGTTGCAATTATTTATTATTATGATTACTCAAACCAATTGTTGTTTTATTGAAGAGTTTAATCTTCTCTCTTTAAATGTGGACAGTTTTATATGATATTTCACTTAAATTCAACCTAATTTAATACATTTAAGCGTAATAATTGTTCAGAAATTTGATTCACTTATTGTTATGACAGATTTAAGTCATTACGAGATATTTATTGATTTTATTGCTTCTTTCCCACAAATTTCTTATACCGGTACTATATATCGAAAGATCGATGGAAGGATGCGTTATTCATTGGTCTCAATCTAATTAAAGTTGTTCATATGTATTGTTAAATCAACTTATTATATATGGTTCAAATCAATAATCACATCTATCCATCAAATTATTGAAAAGAAAAATTCAATTTCACAAAAACTATGATAGGTTTTTGTTTTCATATAATCTAATATGGGTAAATTGATGAAACATTAATAAAAACTACTTAAACTTAATTATCTTTTAGTAAATGAAATCAAAAAGTTTAATCAAACAGACAATAAAAATGCTGTCAATAGATTAAACTTTTAATTCCAAATTCTATTCTCAAAACTTCTGTAAAGCTTTTTTAAACTGTTTTTTCAACTAATTGTTAATGTAAATTAAATGTCTGGTGCTCAAACATGAGTGCGAGCGCCGAGCATGAAACGTCAGCTGCCTTATAGCATCTAAAGCGATGAGTTGTGCCATCATTGGACTGATGTCTGTATTCCTATATTCAAGAATAATGTTGTCCATAGGCTCAAACTCTAGGTTTTGGGTCTAAGCTCAAGCTCGGAGTTTTTGAGCCTAGGCTCAGGCTCAGCCTAACGAGCCTGAAGAGCCTATAGACAAATTTTTACGTAAACTCACCATAACTTAATATTTTGCTTAACTTTGTTTGAATTTGTTATTCTATTGAAAATTTGAAATTCAATATTATTCATTACAAGTCTCTACCATTTGAACTACTATGAGGACAACTCATTCCTAGTTAAATATCTACTCCGACAATAAGATTGGTTTACTTTTTCATTCTATAAGTACTATATATTGTTTGATAGGATTGTTTCATAATCTAGTACTGTGTTTATGATAAAAATGCTTATTTCAAAATATCGCCTGAGATATAACTTCATGACATTAAACATTAACTAATCGCTCATCAAAGTTACAAATTTTGAAAGATATTAATTATACCAATAAGTAAACAAATTAATTACAATTTCGGATATTATCGATTTAATGAAGATAAATAAATGACAATCAAGACATAAATCAAATTATATCTCAATTTTACTGCTGATAAATAGTCACGAGTATTGTATTCACGAGTCTTTGAAAATTTATTTCTATTAAAAAAGTTTATAAACTAAAAAGCATTATTTTATTCAAAAACAAACTGTTAATTAACTATCTATTAGTTATAAAATGTAATTAAATTGACAGAAATTAGTTAATAAGTTATTTCTCAATTTTTTCTTATTATTCAACGAGTTTTTAAATTAAATTATCAAAAAATCTTTGCAGAAAGCATATATTTTAAGACATTATTTTTTGATATCCATAGTTGTCATGATATAAGTTAATCTCATTTATAAATTCAATTTTTGTTTGTTTATTTAACCTGAAATTCTATTACTTTAAAGATAAAAAGTTCATTAAAATTCCCTTTTGATACAACTTTCAAGTGATACTTATGATATGGGCTGCAGTCCAAACCACCGATTTTCAAACCAACGATTCCCTGTTTTAATACCCTTATAGCAAACTTTTCCCACATCTTTTATGAAAAACACTGACTTTAATTATTTCAAAACTAAAAAGTTTATAATGATTTTTACTTTAATAAATACTTTTATTAAATGATTTTATAAATCAAAGCAAAATAAAACGCTTGATTCAAATTTTAATCTGATAACAACTTTGGGATTTGCTTTGGTATTTGATAAGATTTCTTAGAATATAAATTTACTGTAGATTTTATGATAAAATTTTACTTAAATTCATTATTTAAAATTTCATTAAGTCTTCATTAAAATAAAATTCATTATAAACTTTTTAGTTTTGAAATAATTAAAGTCAGTATTTTTCATAAAATATAAGTGGGAAAAGTTTGTTATAAGGGTATTAAAACAGGGAATCGTTGGTTTGAAAATCGGTGGTTTGAACTGCCGGTTTAACTATGATATGTTATCAAAAGATTTCATGTTTTACAACTTAAAATTGTTGGGATGTTATACACCTTAATCTATGTTTTGATTATAAATTACAAGTTTTTAAATATTCGTATTATAATAAGTAAATTGATGCTTAATGTCAAACAAACATAGTTTTTCGTTTTTATATACATTTGAAATTTATGGCTAATAAAAAAATATGAAATCTAATAAACAATTAAAAATTAGAGATAATATGAAAATATTATACTACTATTACTATAACTCTGAAGACTTTAAAAGCAAACACTAAGTAAACTAAGTTTTCTGTATTCAGAATTTTAGGCGTTTGTATTTAGCAAACATATCATTGAGAGAGAAAGCTTTACGAGTTTAACTTGAATAGCGTTGGAATTGTGAATTATTTTTACGGGTATGGCCTAATTAAAAATAAATTAATCAAATTTTATTAACTAATTTATAATTATAAAACTGCTGACATTCACTTTACTACAACTTTAATTGATAACTTCAATTAAATAACAATATAACTTCTAACGCATCTCTAGTGCGAGTGAAAAGTATTTAGCTTTTCCTGAAAGATATAAGAGGAATGTTATCACGAACAATGAGCTAATTATTTTGGATCAGTTCTTCAATTTTCAAAATCATTATAATAATAAATTCCCATTAGTGGTCATTTCTGTTTCTGGCGATAAGATCAATGAGAAAATGGTAAAAAATTAAATTCGAGAATAATTTATTTAAATAATATTATTCCCTTTGTGCTAAACTTCCGCATATAATGTTTCAAAATACATAAAACTTAAAAATATTACTTATCTATTAAGAATAAAAGTTGAATAATAATTATTTTCGCTTTCATGATAAGCCTATTTGTATTATCTGTTGTGCATCAGATTACAAGCTTATAACCCAATACAATAAAAAATAATTTCAAATTTTTTTATTTGCTTTTATTAAATCAATGCTGAATTCTAGTTCTTAAATAAGTTATTTTTAAACTAAATACTAAAAAATTTAAATGGCTTTAAATAAACTTTTTGAGTCAACTAAAAGCTTTCAATTCTTATTCCAATGAACTTAAAGGTTTTTAAACCAAACAATTTATAGCTATTTGAAGTTTAATTCTTACTGAATGCGATAACACTTTTTTTATTTTATTTCTACGATAATATCAAGTTAAATAAGTTCTTATTTTACTTATTGACGGAATATTCAGTCAATGATAAAGTGACTCAACTCTATTAGCTTTCAAAAAGCTTTATAAATTATCTTAAATCTATTTAATTCAAAAGATTAAGCCCATTAATGGCAACTTTTCAGCCCTTAATGTTGGAAAAATAAGGCAAAGAGTTGGCTAAGGTTTACGTATTAAATTATATTTTTGTGTTAAAGCATCTTTCTTTGCATTTAAGGGTATTTAAGTTAATTTGTATTCTATAGAAAAATCAGTATTTGTTGGATAAAAGCTTTTGAAGCATAACAGAAAAGTTTTCTTTGAATTTTATTTAAATCATTATAAAAAGTTTTTGTTAATTAAGATTGAGGTTAAATATAAAAAATAGCAACACTTTTCTCGTGTGTTTAAGTTTAATAAGTGAGTTATTTAGAATCTAAAAAAGTTTTACTCAAAAAATAATACAAATATTAAATAGACTTACAATAATCCCTGCATTTTAATATGTATTTAATCGCAATACATATGAAGATTAATCCTTAATATCAAATCAAAAGTTGGCACAAAATTTGAATTAAACACAAGTTTAGGCTAATTAAAAAAATTTAAATATATCAATAATTTGGCACAAGTGAACTGTATCGAGCATTGGACCATAAGTCACTTCAGCTCCACTCTTTTCGTAACCGTACGATTAACAATAAAAGATAACTTAAATTTCATAAATGTCTAATATATTATATGAGAAAATGTGGTGTATTTTCAGTTGTTACTAATTGAAGACCAACTTAACAACAAAAGTGAATGCCTGTAAGAACTATCTTTTTATATGAGGACACCTTTCCCGCAGACCACGTGATTACCGAATCCACTTTCGAACGCTCAAAACAAAATTATTCACTCTCGTGTCCCAGTTATACATTTCATCTTTTACGGCTAGTTGTTGTCGGATTAGTCCCTCCTTTCATACTGTATTTCAAGTTGAGATTTTAAACAGACTCATAAAACTCATATAGAAATCCAATTTAACTTCATTTTAAATTTATTTTTGTGCAGTCTTTTCATTGCGATAAATATCAAATACTTTCAAATACTATCAAATATTTAATAAATAGTATCTTAGGTTTTGTTACACTCATTCTCATTGACAACTCTTTTCTGACTTATAAATGTTTTATTTTATTTATAAATTATAATACAGATTATAATATAAATACTGTATATACATATATCTGTATCTGTTCGATAAAATAATAAATAACCGAGAGATTTATTTAATTATTCAAAAACATTAATTTCAAAAACAATTAGAAAAGTGGAGTAACCAAAAGTTTTTGGTGAGGGGGGCAAGACATAAGCTAAATTGAAAATATTACGATTTTTAAAATGCTACAGTTAAATTAAGAAATTCTCTGTTAGGTCATAGCCCTCTTAGGACCATAGTTGGCTACGAAAATAACTCAGAGCTCAAACCTTAAGCCCTGTATATTAAAAAATGTAATTTATGTTTTACATTTCAAATTAAACAGTAAGAACACATTGTATTTTATTCATAAAATTTCTTTAATATTCTCAAATTGTAAAAAATTATTAAAACTTCAATAAATATTTTTTAAGGTAGATATAAAATAAATAAATGTGTGTTCTATCACAATATTGATCTCTCAGTGAATTGTTTGAATAGGAATTTAAATAATCAAGAAATAGTCAAAATTATATATCAACTGAAATAAAAATAATTATAACTACAGATTGAGTTTTTGTTTAGTTTGAGCCCACAATTTCCGACCCATTAAACACCAGTAGTTGACTCACCACTTTTGATTGAACTTCTTTCTAAAACTTCAACTTTTATTGTTCTCGAATGTGTATGAAAAGCAGATCCGAAGTTAAGCAACAAATATAAAAATCAAAAGTCAACTCAAGTGTTTATTTGATAAATAAAAGCGAAAAGTTTTTCAGATCAGTTTTTTCTATGCATGAGAAAAAAATTCAATTCATTTTGATTGACTTTCATTTATCCTTATCTAATCTTAATCTATGTATTTATATTGAGGTGTTTGTCAAATTTCCTACACTTTCGAGTAAGTCTGTATTGCACTCACTGAAATTAATCTTAGACGTGTTGGAAGAGTGTAATGCGTGCAAAAATGTTTTAAAAACTTGAGGCTCTCACGCTTATAATTAATGTTGTCCAAGGGCTCGAAAACTCCAAGACTAAGCCTGAGTCTGAATTCAAAACCTAGGTTAGCCTGAGACTCGAATCAAGAAGCTGTGAGCTTTTTTCATTCATTTTTTCTTAAAAACAAGCATTTTTTAGGTTCCCTCAAAAAATATCATTAGCATGCGTAAACTCATCAGTTTTCTAAGATAAATTTTTGCGAGAGATTGTTATTTGTTAATAAACGAATAATTTTTGCGATAATTTTTTTAACCTTTATATTTTGAAAATCAGTATTAAAGTTTTCTTAAATTTGAAAAAATTAAAGGCACTTTTTCAATTCCACAAAATCTTGGGGGAGCCCGCAGCCTGCCTCGACCCCTCTCTTGGCGAAAACTATAAAGTAAAGCGAATTAAATTATAATTTTAAGTGAGGCTCTTTATGCTCAATAAGCTGAACCAAGTTCCTTTGGCTGAACCTGATCATATTGCGCCAAAAGAGTCCCCAGACTAAGCTTAGGCTAACCCAGACTCAGTATGAGCCTACGGATAACATTGCTTATCAGTTATAAGAGTAGTATAAGTTTACAGATATACTTTATTGAATTCTGTGCCAATTCAATAAAACTTAAATTAAGTTTCCGTTCAACAGTGTATATCGGACTAATTAAATAATAATTAATAAAATATAAATAATTTATTCATATATAGTTTGAAGTGTGTTTTACATGCTTAGCAAAATGTTAATAATTTTTGTTTTTTTAAAGATCAAAATGATAATGCTTACAAAAATCAATTAATTATCAGCTCTATGTATGAAATCTGGAGATCACAAAAGCAATAAATTATTACTAATAATACTAACAAAATAAAAGTTAGCAATCTTTGTAAGAACGTGTATACCGTGTATGAATTTATAATCACATTTTACGTTAAATTAGACGATGATATATTAAAATGAAATTGAATTAATGTTAATGTTTTATTAATTTTAATTAGAAATCAAAGTAAACAATTAAAGTTAATGCACCGTATGATTTAAGGTAGAAATTCAATTATTGAAATAATTATAGTGTATTAAATTCAATATTTAATAACAATAACAGAGGAATTAATTATATATATTCTCACAAAACTTTGCAATAACTAAGGAAAAAGTTTTTTAAAAATACAACTTTCACACAATTTAATTGCACACGTTATTCCCATTTAGTAATATTCACAGCTTTAACACAATGGCAATTCATCACATCAAACAAATACGCTTACCCTTAATTATGAATAAAGCTGTTTTATTAATATATTTAATTTTGATTTAGTTTTTAATAATCGCTAACATTTTTGCAGCTAATTTGCACGTTTAGTTACAGATTTAGAAATAATATACAATTAGGTTCACAATGTATATCACTTTCCTGTATTAATATATCGCTTTAACTGACTACAAAAAAGTTTTTTCTCTATTAAAGTTATAAATTCAAAATAACTTAACTATTGATCAGTTCAATCACAATTAATAAAAACCAAAACAGTACACAAGCATTAGTTCTAAAAGCATTGTTAACTCTAATTCATATTTACTTAAGAACTTTAATTAATAATTTTTATTGACTGATAAAGCAATCACTAATACAAAAATTCTCTTATCAATCAAATATTGAAAAGTGAATTAAAATAAAAACTTTTCATGTGCTATACTTGGTTACCGAATAATAACCGAATTTGTCATATTTTTACCAAATACCTACCTAATCGAGGGGGTTTTATTATTGAGCTTCATTATTATACACTATTTATCATTGCCACTAAAATTAAACTATTAATAAAATTATTTAAAAGTAAATCAAAGTTTAAAACCTTTATTACTTATCAAATGTCAAATTATTAAATATAAATTAAAACTTAATAATCTGTTAAATAGTTATAGAAGACATTTGGGAATATGTTAAACATTCATTAGTTTTCGCATATTTTGTATTTGATTAAAGAGATCATTGTTTTACACATATTTATCCTAAGATTAAATGAAGAACTGTTGTATTACTTAATATTTTAGAAATTATATGAATTTCTTTAAACAATTAATGTCTTATTTATTGTTATAAAAGAAATATGAGAATATCGTGAGAGTGAAGGCACGCAGCAGTCATAATAAGCCACTTCTTTAGGTCAATTTGATATGAAGATCGTTTCCGAGGTATAAGAATTGATTTATTCTCATATAATTCTCATACTATTGTAATTCAAATAAGTTAA
>JAQGCH010000739.1:0-19943 GCA_034699485.1 Nanhermannia elegantula | reverse complement strand
TTATGAATACTGAGTTAAGCCTTTTATGTTTTAACACTATAAAGCAGAGGCTCCTCTTCTCCATTCGCTTTCATATTAATTTTGGGCATAATTCTAAAATCTGTATTTAATTTACATATCTCAACGATTTTTAACGGAAATTTTATGGTAAAATTTGGCGTCAAAATAATTTTTAAAATAGTTGTGGCGCGAAAAGGTGTTTTTAGAAAAACGAGGAATTCACGTTTATTACTGAAAAATATTATTTTTCCACTATAATAGTCTCAGAATACGGAGAAGTATTGACTACCACCATTTTATAAACTCATAATGAGAATTATTTCCGATTGTAATTAAATATTTTAAATAAAATCGTTTTTTGTGCATATTTTCCGTCCCTTTAATAATAAATATAACCTAATTTATTGTATATGAATAATTAATCTGAGGGTATTTTTAACATAATAAACAATTCATATTTAGGGTATTAATTATAATCAGATCTTAAGGAATGTCAAACACTTATATTGTAATTAATGGTATGGTTAATAAGTTTTGTTTTATTAATTTAATCACTTAATTAACAAAAAAATCAATTGAGTTTCAATCGAAACAACTAAAGTCAGTTTATTTAACATTTTTATCATTTTCATTATAAATTGACATTTGGTTTAACTTAGAAAACAATAAATGCATTTCATGTCATGAGCGCTTCAAATACTATTATAAACAAATAGCAAAAAAATATTATTATTATCATTAAATCAGAAAAATATTTAATGCACTGCTTATTAATAATCATAAAAAACTTGAATTAATTCAAAAGTTATATGATTTGAGAATTTTCTTCAATATTTTCAGTCTTTAATAATTGAATGATATGTCACTTCTAATGATTTAATTAAAAACAAATGAAAACTATTAACAATATTTACAAGATTTGCACTTAATTAGAAAGCGCTTCAGAAAAATATAATAATTCATCAAAAACCACATCAGAAGCCGTAAAATTTTTTCATTCAAAATGAGTAGATTTTAAAACAAAACTACTTTCAAACAACTCCTCAAACATTCAATGACTCGAATCAATAATTATAGTCTTTTCTCTTAAATAATCATTTCTTAAAATCTTCTATTTTTAGTATAACATCATTAACAGCTTCAATGCTATTGAATTCTGGATTGAGACGAATCTGTTTAACATTAGAATCATTGGATTCGATTTCTAATATATTCCAACTTTCAAACAGTTTGACCGCATTCTTGAAAGGTTCGGCGGCTATGCTTTCCTCTGAAAAAAATATTACATTAATTAAAGAGATGATAAACAAAAAACAAAATCAAGCACTGAGTCAAATGTTAAAAAAGAATATTTCAAAAGCTCTTAAAAGTAATAGAATTAAGAAAACATTTGATACCATGAAATAGGAATCCTTTGTGTTGTTTCTCTTTTGCGGTTTCAATAATGCCATTGAAGAAAGCCTTGTCTTCTTTGCTGTTGACACCAATCAGTTTGGTGAGAGCACAGGCCGCCACCCAATAGGACTCTATATATGACGACAAAACTGAACGATAAAACTGTAATTGTTGTGTATTTTCTTCTGTCAGCACAATTCTCAGTTCGCGGTTAATAGTAGAGGTCGTGTTCTGACCCATATATCCGTCGTCTTCTTCTTCAAAGTCGAATTCGCGATATCTTTCGCGCAATTTTTGATCAATTTGTGGCTCTTTATTCGCGTCAACAAATATGCCGTTCATTAACATATTTTCTATAATATCACTGATAACATCGCGTATGTCTGAGCAGGGCTTCAGTTAGAATAGAAATTAAATAATTAATTTTATGTTATGTCAATCGAATCCATAGATAAATCCAATTAATTATTTTCACTAAATATTATATTAGAAAAAAATTAATGCTTTTCTTACCGGAGTGAATATGAAGTCATTGTGAAGTATATCACAAAGTTCTACAGACTTTTCAATGAGTTCGTTGTAATCGATTGTTATATTACTTTCACAATTATCTCCACAGAAAGTCAATGATTCGAATTCAGTATTTATTATAGAAAAAAGTGCATTAACTGTGAAATAAAAAAGTAATAAAATTAACTAAAATTCAAATAAAAGAAGATAATGAAATAAATAGCAGTCAAAGTGATAACTACTCAAATAAAATATTATGTTTGTATTATAAAAAAGTACATTAAATATAAAATAAAAGCAATGATTAGATAAATAAAAGAATAAATGAAAAACTTTAATAATTAGAATGCTAACCAACGACTGAATCCAATTGAAAAACTGAAGTACAAGTATTTGCGTAATATTGCAATTCGAGAACATGGGGTAATTTGACTGTAGGCTTGAGGAACACAATCTTGACATTATTATTCTCTCCGTCAGTTCCAGAGGTTGATGAAGACCAGGCCATCGATATCTTCTCGACAGAAACTAATTCTTTTCCTAATAGACTACAAGCGTATCGAATAGAGTCCAACGACTCCCCACTGACCCCAATGTCACGTCTACGACGAATGCATTCTTCTCTCAACCAATTAAGGCTTTGAGTCAACTGATGAAGAGTCGCACCCTTTCTGTGTTTAGTCAACATAAGAAAAGCAACCAATTGTGTGGACATCAATGCGGTTGAGTTAAAAGCGTCGTAAACCACATGTTCGGCTAATTTCTCAATGGTTTGTCTTTTATCTTCTGAGACAACGATATCGAGTCCGTAAAGTGATGATAAGGAGGAAACGGGACGCAAACCTTTGGATTAAATAAATATATTAATAAATATTAAAGTTGTAATGTTTTAATATAGAATACCAGAACAGGCGACACATAGCCTTTTTGTGCAATTGTCTGGATTGTGATCAGTTAGTGTCCTATCAATCGGCAAATTACAGCTGTATATATCAAATGCTGCGTTATGTAAATAATCTTTCAGAGAAAACGGCTGACAGAAGTCTACCCGAACTGAACCAAAATTTGAGTGAAGTGTAGACCATATAGATCTGGCCGCCAGTGAAAAGCTTTCCGTCACTTTAGGTTTGCCGAGTTGTTCGCCAACAAAGGAGCCGTCAATCAGCTTCTCATAGGAAATGGCGACCGGAACTATGAATGCGTCGTCAACTATGCCTTTAATTACAAAAATAATAATAACGATATTTAATTTGCAAATCAAATCAATTTTCAATAAATTATAATAACAGCCAATTCGTAATTACAATCAAATACCTTCAAGAACAGAGTCGGCCACAACAGACAATAACCCTGACTTTGGCATTAATGCTTTGCCACTTCGAGAACGTCCACCTTCTATGAAGAACTCTAGTGAATGGCCTGCTCTAAGGTTTTCGGTCATATATGAGTGCAGTATTGATCTGTAGACGTGATCTTTTTTGCCTGATTTATAATCTAATCGGCGTTTTATAAAAAAGGCGCCCAAACCTCTCATTAAGTTACCAAAAAATGGTATCAATAGGTTATCTCCAGCGGCCACAAGCGGTGGCTTTATGTTATTCATATAGAGTACGAAAGAAACCAGAATATAGTCCAGATGTGAGCGATGGAGAGGAAGATAAATGATTGGAAAATTGGCTGAAGTTCGACATCGACGGAGTCTTTCGATTTGGCCTTAATGTTGATTAACAAGAAATAGTTTTATAATTTATTATAAATAATTAAAATATTGTTTTCAATTTTAATACCTTTATGGAACTGAATATTAGTGAGCATTCGAGATAAGAGTTTGTAAAGAATCCAACCGGCGATCCTCAGCAGAGATAATGATATGCAAGACTTCATTCTTTGAAGTAATGTTATTGCACGTGATTTATGTTTCTCTTCCAATAGTTTCAGTTCTTTTGCATCGATTGTTCCTTAAATTCAAAAAATTTATTCAATTTCAATACAAGTCTAATCAATGCCAACTCATTAACAGCTCAAATAAAAGTAATAAAACAATGCAATACCTGCTTCTTCTTCTTGTAATTCATTAAACTCTTCTTCTGCCGCTTCCTTAATAGCTGTCCTCACTCTTTCACAGTTTATCACTTTTTTACAAACATTTGGAAAGTTAGAGTCTATTTTTCTGGTCATAACAAACGACGCATAATAAAAGGATTTTGAAACCACACTTCGATCGCTGTAAAAGTATAATTGAGGATCAGTATAAACTATTTTTTTAATCAATATAAATAAATAATATATACATTTATTAAGAATTTATTTAATCAGTTAATTAGTTAAACAAAATATGAATGGATATGAAAATTGATTTTCACCTCAAATCGACCAATAATTTTGGTGAAAATAAAAGTCGAAATTTTAACAAATAATGATAACAATAGTAAGTAATAAATGCACGAAATGATGCCATTATTAATTGAAGCGAGTATTTTCTCTTTGAACTTATGGTCAAATTAACGGTAAAATGAGTTTAAATTTAATGGAATTATTTTCCAAAAATTTTTTAATTTTAAATAAATATAAAACTAAAAAGAGAGAGACATCCGAATCAAGAAATTATATTCAAAAAACTAGTTTCTACAGCATTTGAGTTAAACTTCTAAATTCTTAAAACAGATAAATTTGTTCAACACTTTTATACGGCTATAACTGATGGCTTTATTGCTTTATTGTATAATTAATTTATTGATAATTAATGAGTTGGAAAAAAGTTTGTCATTTTCTCAAACATTAACGTGAGATGAGTTAAAAGCAAATGTAAAACAAACTTAAAGTGCTCACCGATTTTGTACTGGCACTCGAAGAATATTAGCCAAACCCAACGCAGATAAGGGCACATCATTTTCTGTCTATCAATTATATTAAAGAATAAAAGTTATTATGCATTAGTATTACAAAAGACATTACTAGAAAAGTAGTGATATATTTCTCAAGATATAAGTCAACTTTGCTGACGATTAGTACTTGTGATTACAGATAACTAAAGTACGGGTAACTAACAGTAACTCGATTTTTTGTGATTTAAACTCTGATCCCAGAGATCACGTTGTATTCATGCTTTTGCCTGAGAAGGATTCGAGTTATAAACACATTTCTACTTTAGTTCATGAGAGTTATGAAGACTTAAAGCTTTATTTCATTTCTAAGGCATTTGTTTGGGTTTCATATAAAAGGGAAGATATAAGAGATATGAAAAAGGGAGAGTCAGTCAAAATATTAAGGAAACAAAGTTCGATAAAATATTTTTTACGAATACAGCAATTTCTTTGATGTTTAAATATAGAAGTCATTGAATATATATATTTTACTTAATATGAAAAATGATTATATTTGAGACTTAAGTATTGATTTTGAATACTAGTAGAAGAGAAGCAGATGTGAACTGATATTAAAAACTTAATTAATGGAAACTTACCGTAAGACGAGGTCTAATTGTTGTACAACGTGAACAACTGGATCCCATCAATGGTCTCTCACGAGGAAATTTAGGATCAAAATAATGAGAGCTAGACTTGAATGATGCCAATTGTGAGCCATCGATATATTCATTATTCTGAAATCAGATTATGAAGGGAAAAGACAAATCAATTACAATGTCGTAAAATTATTATTTAGGTTCACAACTATTTATATAATTAAAAAACATTTATTTATATAAAAGCAAATATACAATTAGAGGTTAATTTAAGATAATTTAAATCAATTTGTGGCAAAAAGTAATGCTTTACTTATTTCTTTTCTAAACCTCATAATAAAAGGAAATCCTTTTTACTTATACAGTATTTTATTGATATCTTTTCCGAAATATAAGTAATATATTTAGAATCTATTGCTCATACATATAATGTACGAATAGTAAAAAACTTTCACTAAAGCTTATAATTAGCATTCAAGTGAAGAATTAGTAAGTGTTGTGAATAGAGAAATAAAATATGTTTTATTATTTCACAATTGTTTACTAAAACTACTATAAAAACTATGAAATAGACACGAAGAGAACCAATAACTTTTAACCATCAGAATAAAAAAATTCAATATTATTTAATGATTACGTGCTCTGCACTTATATTGACAGCAAAAACCGGTAAAATAATTATTTCATTAAAAGGAACAAAAAAATGTGTTTGAATTGAATAGTCTTAAAGGAAGCGCAGGTTTTTCACATCATAACTCTCAATGATTTTCATACAAAAAAATGTTTGAGTTAGCACAACAAACAAATAAGGCAGGTGTTGAGTGGCTGTGTTATAAACATTTAGGTTTACTTAGTTTTATGTGATTAAGGGATTAACTAATTCTAATGTTAATTAACAATAAATAACGATTAGTTCGGCCGATACGCGTGCGGTGGCTGTGTTCGCGCTTAAAGCAATGTTCATTGTAATGCCAGCCGTGTGATTAGCCCTAGTTGTCAAAGTGGAAGTGAAGCCAAATAATCAATCAATTATTTTATGAATAAAAGTAAAATTTAAAACATATAAACCAATGAATCAAGATTTTTAGTAACTCTTATTAAAAATTTGATTATTATAAAGTACTGACTTGTATTAAAACTACAACAACCTAATGGACTAATGAGGTTTAGAAAATCAAAAAAGTATTTTCTGCTCAAATTAATTTAAAGTAAAAGACTTTCCCTTAAAAAGTCAATAAATAGGTATTTATAATCAGATAAACATCACTCATAACAAACTTTTGATATGTATTTAAGTAATTTTTAAAACTCTGGATTTAATTAAATGAGTACTTAAAGAATTGGCAAAAGCTTAACAGATGATAATCATAGTTATTATACCAAATTTTTATACTCTTATTGTGTGAAATAAACTCATTTTTAATTAATTAAATAAATAAAAATAACAAAACCAGTTAATGATTAAGGGATTTGCACATATGCATGCTTTTTAATTGCAGTTATGGTAGTTATCCCATAAAACTTAAAAATAAGCACAAATTGCATAATAGAAGCATAAAAGTGGAGTAATAGGCAGTTTTGTTTTGCATAAGATGCATATTTTGAGGGTTGGATTAAACATATGCTTTAATATATTAAATAATAGTATTAAAAAGTGGTAAATCTTTATTGTTTCTCCTTTTAAAACAATTAATTTGGACGAAAATTTTTTTTGGCGCAAAAACGCTTTTAGATAAAAAAAATTCTCTCTTAAAAATGTTCGGGTTTTGAGCACCCCCTCGAAAAATGACGAATTTGCGAACTTTTGATCCATATTTTTCAATTTTTTAATGCATAAGTCTTAGAATTATTAATCAATGAAAAAAATTCAAAAACTATTGGTTGTAAAGTATAAATGAAATCTTAAGAATATTTTATCTATTATTGCATTTCTGACATTACTGTAAAATAAGTTTTTTATGAATACTTGTAATCAAATAAAGAATTGCTGTGAAAAATATTTGAGAACAGTGTCTAATCGATAATTAGGTCAATGTTAAAAAAGGCCTGTTTTTAAGGTTAAGGACAAGTGAAGTAGTGCTTAAAACAGCTACAAACCAACCACTGCTTCATGGGATAATAGATTACATAATACAGTATAAGTGAAGTCTCAATGTAATTGAGTGTAAATTAAATAAATAGAAACCGATGTGTTGTTTATTAAAAGGCATCAAATTTCAAGTCAAAGGACAGATAATTAAGAGCTCAAATACAATAACAATAAAGAGAACTAAAAACCATTTAATTTGAGAAAACCTTATAGAGTAATAAAAAGTTAATTAAATAAAATTTGAAAAATATTTATTAGAAAAATAAATTGGAGAGTTCTTGAAAATAATGAATTAATTGAAACTATACTTTAAAGCAAATAAAAAGCAATACTTATAGCTATCGATAGTTATTACATAAGCGCTTATCAAAAAAAATACTTTTTTTAAGTGATTTTATTAATTTTATGGAGAAAAAAGAGGTTTATTTGTGATAATCAGTAATGAAGTAGAACTTCATTTCTAAAACATATTTTTATTTATAATTCAAGGCTGAGGTGAACGACTGTGAAACGCCTTGAAAAGAAACTGTTATCGATAACTAATCCTCAAAAGAAGTACTGATTATTTAAAAAGTGTTGAATAACTAGACCTGAAATTAAAAGTAGAGAAAAATGAATATCACGTTCTCCACAGTTTATGAAAAGTATGGAAAATTACTTATCTGTAAGACTTTGGATGTATATTATATTCATTTGATAGTTATATTGAAATCGAAATCAAATGCTGAATAATTTATACCATTCAAAGATTGCATAATACCTAACATTATAGTTATAACTGTTATAACGGATTCTTAGAAACAGACGAATAACAGAAAAAATATGTCTGTGTTTGAAATAGAGAAAAAAATGCACAACTGGTACATACTTTCAGTTTTACAATAAATACTAAATTATAAGTCAATATAAATTATTTGAAACAAAAAACTAAAATATTATATAATTAAAAAGTAAAAAAAGAAATCAAACCGAAATTTTTCGGCCGTCAATAGCTCGCGACCTATTGTTTCGATTCCTGAGAGAAGGATTTGTATAATAATCTGAATTAAGAATATGTCCGTTCACTGAAGATGTTGAGTGTCTTCTAATAGGAGAATTAATTACGATCTTTGGCTGTCGTCTAACTTCATGTTTATTCAAAACGGCAGACACTTTGTTGATAATGTCGACCATTATTACACTAAAACAATTAAATATCAACTCATTAATGAGCAAATTCATAAACTATTAAATAATAAAACATATGAATAATTATATTCTCTAAACACTAACTTTTTCTTAACTAAATATACATTTAAAGCAAACATTATTTCTGTAGAATTTATTATTATCGTAATAACAGCTAAACCTGACAGCAATGAAGTTATACCTTAAATAAACTTATATTATGCTTAAGTCAGCTCAAATTCTCAACAATTGAGGATTAGTTGGACTTTCATCTGCTTAATGATAGGCAACACACGCGATGGCTATCATTACACAGGTATTGATTAATATGCAGTATTAATCTCATAAACATACGAATAGTAAACACATTAATATGAAAAAATAGAAACTTATAATCACCAAAAAGAGATTGAAATGGACTTAAGTTTTTGATGTTCTTGAGGTTAAAAATGAAGTAATAATGAAATATAAAGCGCAAACAACCGATCAAATTAGATGTTATTTATATTATTCATTTATTACTTCAATAATAATTATTAAACAAATTATACCCTTATCTTGAGTGCTATGCCTTTTATAAAGTGTTTCAATAGTTTTCTTTATGAAAGACATTATTTTTGGGCTCAGTTGTAATAAAGGTAAGTAGAAGTAAAGGTAACTGTAAGGCTGTGAGGTTTACGTGCGCTTAAAGTATTATTTATATAATTTATGCATTTGTTCATGAAATTAAAGCATTAATTAAAATACAGTTATTCAATATTTGAATAGAACCGCTTTTACTTATTTATAAGGAAAAACATTTATTAATCAAAGCAAAGATTTCGAAATGTCTAGACTCGAAAAAACGTAAAAGATATATGAATAAAATTAATTAATTTATTATATATGAAAGAAATTGTAATTCAAGGGCAGGATTTATAAGCTTATCGAATACTTTTTTCTATTAGTTAATGGGATATATTACAGATCTTATAGTAGATTTCAATTATCATGAATAGGTATTTGTTTTAAATGGATTAAAACATAAGTCTTAAAAAACATTGTTTTCATTCAATAGATTCGGGAATAGATTAAGTGCTCAAACAGATACAGTGTGTAAATTAATAGACACAATCATTTTGTTGGGCTATAACTTAGTTACGAAATATTAAATAACAAAACTTATAGTCCTTTTTCTCAATAATGGGAGATATTGTTCCTGTCACGAGATTTTGGTTTAAATCATTTTTGGCGAACCTGTAAATGTAATATTTACAACATTTTCAATTATCTTACACCATGTATAAGACACTGAAGCCTTCAAAACCGGTTAAAATCCTAATTGTGAATGATATGAAGAAATCACTTAAGTTATGAAATGAAGAAATGTTTAAACAACTTATCATAGAAATTAGGCATAAATTATTATTTTAGTGCCAAATTTTTGACATTAACAGTAAAAATAATTGTTTTATATTCTGATAAAATAAATTTTTAATGGTATGCTTTGGGTTAATAAACTACTTCAAGATCATCATTATATTAGTAGTGGGGAAAAACGATTTTCTGTTCAATATTTGTTTTTGGCAATAATCCTAACTTTCAAAAAGCTATGAATCGAGTATATGTTTAATTGATTAATACTATTAAAGTCCTTCACTCATAAGTTTCAACATAAGGCTCAACATAAGGCCTTATGAGAAATTTATGAATAGAGAAACTCCAGAATGAGGACTAAAAACTGCCAAATTTGTTATAGAATAGGGACGTAAAATGGCTAAAATAGCAAAAATTTTAATCATTTTACTCATCAAACTCTAACTTTAGGTATATTTTTAAATTAAATACTTGTTAATTAGCATTTGTTAACTGTCAAAATTAAGTTGTTATTCTAAATTTTAAAGCACATTAAATGAAATGATAGCACATCGATAAGTTTTTATTTAATGTCATTCTAATGCGCCAAATAGGGTGACCACACATTCAGATTTAAACTGAATGTTCCGGATTTTGGAATATTTTCAAAAAAATCATGTGCTTTGCTTTGTTGGAAATAAAAATTCTAACAAAAGTTATCCTTTTGCCCCCTTTGGTTTTTAAGATATCCAGAGAATGTCTTTTGAGCTCCAATAGATGTGTGTACTATAGTGCCAAACCTTATCTCTTGTTACATGCATTTGATTCCAACTTAATACTATCGGAATTTCATTGAAAAAACCCCATAATCTGAGTGAAAGTTTGGGTAAAAACTAGTTTTTTGCTTCAAAATATCAAATTAGGGACTTAAACAGGAAAATAGAGAAGACAGGGCTAAAACTTGAAAATAGGGGACAAAATTTTGCCCCATTTTGTTGCAAAGTTTATAAGAAAATGCTTTAAAATTAAAGTCTTAATTGAATATATGCTAATCTTTTAGTTCACAAAATAATAGTAAAACAAAAACATTTATACAAACAATTTTCTATTAATTTGGTTGACTATTACCGGTATATTTTAAGACTTATGCCCTTATTCACGCTAAACGTAAAGTTTGATTATTGAGCACTGTTGAGCACCATAAAGCACATGCGAGAATCACAAGATATCAAATGTGTTTTTAATATTTAATGCATTTCAAGTGGATCTTAATGTAAAGAAACTTAATTTTATGAATTTATTATTCAATACCACTTAGAAATTTCATTAGTTTTTATTGATAAATAAGAGCCGGAAAGAGGTTTTGAAAAAAATTGTTAATAAAGTTGAGAACTTATAGCAGAGACAAAATAGAAATCTGTTCACAAAATCTAAGAAAACAAATAGAGCTAAAGGAGAAGTCAAAGACTAAAAGAAGATATGAATTATCTTTTTTGCCAACAATAACAAAAAAAGATTCAATAAAACCTCTCAATTGTTTGGCAATAATTATAAACTAATATTTGACAAAGAAATAAATAGTTAAGAATTGAGTCTTTAAGGCATAAAAATAAGTGAACTATTGAAAAGGTCGAAACTGGACAGTAGTCTAGAGTTTCGAGACATTTAAGTGGAGGCCAAGGATAACGAGTTAGTGATGTATGTGTTTACGAAACCCAAGCGAATGGATAACATCAAAATAGAGGTCCTATTGCTCGTAATCCTTATTGGTATGGGTCTTAAAAACAGTTCGGATTCAAGTCTTATTTTCATGACTTGTTTTTGATTTAAAGGCAAAATTGGAGATCAAAACAAGAAACAGATCCACTCATATATCTGCGTCTAAAAGCAATAAAATGAGACTCATATAAAAAGATCTTTTGTGTGTATAAAGTAAACAAACAGTTGCTGTGTTTCCATATCTTAATTGAGTTCACATTTATCATTGATGTTTGTCATTAAATAAATAGTTTGTGTTGAATACTCTTTTAAAAACAATACCAATTGTGGTTAACTTTAATAAATGTATTCTCTATTGAATAGTTGTTAATAGATATATAAATAAAAATGAAATAATAGCTTAAATAAAGAGCTAAAAAATGTATAAAACTTATAAAACTCACCGAACGGCCAAATAAATAGAGGCAAAAAATACCAAAATAGCGATCATTTTAGTTATCAAGTAATGAATGAGCGGATAAACAAAACTTAATTGAAGTAATAATTAATATAAAAACGCTTTTAAGACTAGTTAATTGTCGTTTCGCTGAACAGAAACATTGCCATTAAATTAGATTCTGAATGAAAAACGAAGAGAAACAACAATTAAGTCAATTAATGAGAAACTGATAACAATATAACAATTGTCTGAATGGTATCGCACTTTCACATAAACAGAACACAAACTAAAAGTTAGGCTTTACTCGAGACGAATAAAACATTTGTATCACAAGTAGTGACTCATAAAGACCGAGTCAATCATCAAAGAGAGAGATAAAATATAAAACCAATTCTGACAAATTTCAATACTTTCAATGCCATCATTTTGTTAAAGTTTTAATTAATTAATAAATCAATTTTGCGAAATCTTGAGACGAATATTTTAAATTGTAATTACTTTTTTTCATATCTAAAGCTTCAAAAACTGCTTGTTTTTAGCATTAGTTATAGCAGAGCCTCAATTAATGGTTATATTGATAAACAGTTTATTAGATAGACGTTCAAAGTTCTGCAGCAAATACTAGTTTGAAGGCATGTTCTCCTCTATTTCTCTCAAATGGATCACACGGTGAAGAAATGTGTGCAATGCCTATAAACTGTTTGATAGATTGTTAACCACTACTCAACCATTAGTTCTGGACGGGACTGTTGTAGGGCTGGATATCAGTTAACAAGTGTATTATAGGGCAAAATGCGAAATAACTATATTTAGACTAACAATAGAAGCTATTTATAGAAATGTATTTATCATTAAAGAGTAAACACTCGCATGTGTTGGGATTCTGATCCACCGGTTGTTGCAATTGTTTAATGCTTTGTTTCTATTATTTTTCAATTTTTAATTAATTTTTTTATTCACTTTTTGTAAATTCTTATTGAAAAGTAAAATGTTTCGTTCATTCAAAGGAATTGTATATTATTGTAAAGAAACTGTAGAATAGGATCAATAAATAGAGTTCAAGACTAATTTTCTGTATTCTTAGTTTTAAATTAAGTTATTTTTAGATATCTTAGAATTAATATTATTAGAATCGATCATTTATTTCATGTAATAAATACTTTTAAGGTTAATGTTTTCTATTGACTGAAATTATATTACAATTATTGATGAAATCTATCTCTGCTCAAGAATTTTAAATATTGAACACTAAACACCTGTACCTGTATATGAAAATAAAATTCAATCACAAAATAAACTCTTTTTGAATGATATAAAAAAAAAGCAGAAAATCTAGTTTTTGAGAGAATCGTTTCAAAAATGAACTAAATTTACAGGTATTTAAAGAACAGTTTTTACGACGAAATAGAGTTTATCGCGAACTCGAATCCCACATAAAAGTCTGCAAGAGATGAAACCGGTATGTAATAAAAAAGGTTTTGAGATTTAAAATATACTTTTCTTTTGTATATACGACTAAGACTTGAACTCACGTGAATTCCTGCTAATCATAAGTATAATTAAAAACTATATTTGGTTACGCATTAAAAGCATATATGATAGGAAACAAGTTAATAAAACATATCAAATACTGATACCAACGTTTTTGATGGACTAAAATTTTAGGTAAAATTGCTAAACATTTGAAAACCCAATAAAAATTTGATTAAATAAACAGATGTTATCCGAAAACTAAAGTTTAATTCGCGAAAAGACTTTAACCATTAATTTATTGATGAGGAAAAAGTTGATGATTTGCTGTTTGCGTCAAGTCTTAAGACATGAATAGAAGTATAGTCTTGTAATGCAATCTAATGAGGACTTTGAGCCGTAAGAAAAATTGGCTCTTAATTCAATTCTCGACTGAATCGCATCCTGTCTTCAAATTAAACAAAATCAAAGGTGAAGAGCATTTGCTTATAGATTATGATTGTGATTGCAATTTGTGACAAACTTTCCAATGCACGAGACATGAGACTAACTATTCTTATTTATAAACATTACGGTAAAAAGCTTTCAATTAATTAATTCAAAAATTATTTACAAATTTCTGCAAACCATGCAAATCACTTTTTTGCATTATTTCTTCCATCAAATTATGTTATATTAAACTAAACGAAAGTATAGTCTCTTTCAAAACTTGTTGATTTCATTTCGAAAGACTTAACATTGATATAAAGTTAGACCA
Organism: Nanhermannia elegantula; assembly: GCA_034699485.1. Taxonomy (NCBI): domain Eukaryota; kingdom Metazoa; phylum Arthropoda; class Arachnida; order Sarcoptiformes; family Nanhermanniidae; genus Nanhermannia; species Nanhermannia elegantula. The sequence continues at coordinate 5,599 of JAQGCH010000739.1, read as the reverse complement.
AAAGTTTGCACAAATTATCTTAACTTTTTTGCCTAAAATAGAAAATATAAAAAACCATAAAATAGGTCATTAGTGAGAAATAGTATTCATCTAAAGTCAATTTATTGGTCTCGAAATAATGATAATAAGCGTATTCAATGATTTTATTCATACAAAATATTGTAATATTATATTCTGTGAAACCTATTGATTATCAATTAGTACAGACTTATATTGAGATAAAAAGTAGTTCAAAATCACAAACAAGTTATTACTTTTATTTAAAATGACCCTTAACTACATATTTTAGGAATTTTGGACTGAATTACTCATTATTTTAAAAGAATTTTGCCTCAAATGAATTGCAAAACAATAGACTACTCTGAAAAATGCAACAAAAGTGTAAAACACAAGAAAAAGTAATTATAAGCTAAATAGTGATAACCACAAAAGCAGGCACTTATTGTCATTTATAATGTGTCTGAAGTGTTTAATTTTAAGATTGGGACTCATATTAAAGAATGGATTGGTTTAAATAAAAAATAATAATAGTCAAAAAACATAAATTACAAACAACGGTTGTAGTAATACAAATAAACTTTACGATTACTAATTAAGTGGATTTAGGTTTTTATTTATATTCAATAATATAAAAAGAGCTGCGACTGCACTAATCATTATTTGTATGAACAAAAAATTATTTAATGTGTTTTGAAAAAACTAAAACAAGTTTTATATCCTTGTACTTGAATTGAAAAAGTCTGCATTAATAAAAGTATTACATAAACGGACTATAGCCTTGATTTTACGGACTTTTAAATATAAATATAAAATATAAATTAATTTTTAAATACATTGAGAGAAAGCTATCAAAGAACGTGAACATTGAGTGATAAACACGTGCTTTTTGAAACCTATTTGGAATTGAATTAAAGTAAAATTGATTTGAGAAGACTTTTAAAAAAATGCCCTTTAAGGACAAATTCTAATTACAATTCAATATTTTATGAACTTATCATAATTCTGTTTATGGAAAAAACGAACTTATAATTACAAAAGCGAGCATTCAATTTGCGAACTTATTATTCAACTCAACCATTCGGTGAACGAATGGCACAAATCGGTTAAGTGATAGACACAAGACCTTCGGTATTGATATCTGCAGACAGGGGTCTAAGACTATTATGTTGTGAAAGTATGAAATGGACTAAAATAGAATATTTTGAGAAAAACAAACTTTATTATCAGTATTTATGAGATAATTGGGAAATAAATACTTAAACCATGCGATCCATTATAAAATTAATGTGCAGTATATAGCTATTCATTTTATGGATTAACATATTTTAGCTTTAATTTGTTAATCATTTAGTGAACTCTTAAGCAAACTTTTCAAAAAAGTCTTATGACTTAAACTAATTTGATTGGCGTCTAAAATAAATTTATTTTTATTATCTCTCGAAAACATTGTGAACACACTGTTCCTTAATAACCAAATGTAGATTAAAACTATAGGAAATTATCTCAAATTCATGTAAAACTTTTAAGGATCATAAAATTCTAGATCTCTTCATCTCTGAAAAGTTGTGAAAAACATCTGAAATATGACTAATTTGAAGCTAAAGCTTAAAACAAGAATGAATTCATTTAAAATATAATAGAATTTTAGTTTAGTGTTAAACTTATTTCACTTAATTTATATTTATTTTGGTTTAAAAGGTATTAAATAACTTTAAGCTATTATTTTGTAATCGACAAAACCTTCACAACAAAATCCATGTCAAGTATTTGAAGAATAAAAATAATGTATTTAATACATTACAATTATGTTCAAAAGTACCTCATTTTGATTATATTTTATTGTGGGTTCAAATAATCAAATTTCTACAAAATTTGTTCAATTCTATCATTTGATCTGAAGTTTATTGCAATAGATTAGAAAATATTTTTTTACATTGAGTGAGTTCTGACATTTGTTGGATTGTCGATGACATGCTTTGACAAACTATGTTTGCAATCGATTTCATAAATAAAAAATTAATAATTTGTTGGAAATATATGTTTAACAGAAACTATTAAATGTAAGATAAATAGAATAACTATTAATATGTTAAGAGTCTTATTACATAACACTCTCTTAAAAACTTTAATTAAGTTGTTATGAAATTGTAAAACACAACAAATTGATCTCTCAATAGATAACTAATTCGTCTAAAATAATACTTCAATTGCAACTTAAATACAGGTTAAAAATAATATGTTTTAAGTAAAACTTAAAATATGTTAATTAAAAAACTGAACTCTAAAAAGAAAAACTTGACTGCTTATAAACAACCGGCATAAACAAGCGGTATAAAGGTTAAGGTAGACTTCGGTTCACAAAAAAATTATTTAAAGGCTCTATTAGTTTAGCATAAAATTCATATTATAGTGAAATACTGCCAATTAAATAAATTTGCTGTTAATTCTATATTAAAAGTATTGCTTTTATTTCTCAACATTTCCTAACTGTTGAGTTACTCAGAAATTGAATAATTATACGAAACTTTGCTCATTATAAATGTTTTTAAATTCATTTCTGATTAAGTGTTGAAATGAGGAATAAATTGAGATTAAAATAGATGACTATTTCTCTTAATGCTTCAAAAATATATCAACTTTTGTCTCATTTATATTACAGTAAATTATAAGTTATAAAAAGCTCATTATTTAAATAATTTATAATTAAAAAGCAAAATATCGTCTGTTTGTTGACTTAAAAATCCAAATCTTGATTAGAGGTCATTATTACTCAATTATGTAGTAAAACAGTTATTAACAATTAAAATAGTTTATGAGATTGTAATAAAGTTCATTAAAATAAGAGCTCAATTAACGAATTAATTAATTAAAGCGGTCAACGACTCAATTGTGACAGATATACAAAAATGATTGTTTCATAAAGTTATGAATTTAATAAAACATATAAAACAACAAAAATATAAGACAGAAAAAAGTTGGGAAATAAACACAAAAACTTTGTCAAACACAAGACATTAATTACCTTATTATTAGTGAGAACTTTGAGATGAAATTGAGTCCAACTTTTTAAGAGCTATTGAGAAGAGTATTTAGTAAATAAATGTTCATTAAAATTAAGCTAAAGTTAGGATTCATTAAAAGAAAATTCCAAAAGCAATGTATCAACAAATTCATGACATCTTCAAAACCATTTTAATAGAAAATACTCACGAAATACTGTATTGTCAGAGAAGACTTTTATTTAAAAAACCGGATTTTGACTCTTATGTGCCGGCACTTATGCGCACAAAAATAACTTCTAACTAAAACTTGTTTTAATTGATAAATAGTTTTTATGATTAAAGGTTTTTCTCAAAAATTGAAATCTCGAGAAATATTTTCAAATAGGATTTCATCAAAACTTATTAAACTTTAAGCAAATTAAATGTTATATGAAATAAGTGTTCACTAGTGTTACAAGTTTTTCAAAAGTTTCGATTAAAACTTTTGATCAATTAATCAAAACTTATTTTATATTTTTAATGCATTTATTAAATTGAAGATATATTTTAGCTTAAAATACGTTTAAAGTGAACTAAACTTTTACTTAAATTGAAGAAAACTTAAACCATGACTTGGATTACAAAGTGATACAAAATATGAAGTTTTGAATGACAAAGTGTTTGAACCTTTTAAAAGATATGCTTTTATTAGAAATACCTATAAATTAGAGAAAACTTTTTGCGCAAAAACTAAAACTTATTTTAATTAATTTAAATTTTATGCTAAAAATGTTTCGCAAATACAAAGAGTTTAGAGAAAAGCTATTTATATAATGAATAATTAGAAACCAGTTTTAATCGCGTATTAAGAGTCAAAAAAGTTTTTAAACAAATATTTAAATTGATATCTAATTGAATGTCAATACAAAACACACCAAAAAATATCAATAAAAACAAAACTAAAACTATTATACAATTAATTAATTGTGAAATGAGAGCCAAAATATACCTTTTATTGTTATTTAATTAAATTATTTTGAATGCAATCATCTATTAATGATTTATTAAATGAATTTAAATTGTGTTTACATTTATTTAAAAATTTAAACCGCATTTCAGTAATGTTTTGAAAGCATTGCTTTCACTTTCGGTTCAAAGCATTGAATGTCTAATATTTTTATTGACTAACTCTTTGTTATTGAGCACTAGTTTTCTATAACTTCTAAATAGAAATACTTCTAATAGAGAAGTAAATTACGTGGAACTAGTGTTGAAAATATTTTCCTCATTTCTATTAATATTTCTAAGGTTATATTTTTTTAATTAAAAAAATTATTACATTTTTAATAAGAAATATTTAATTAAATAAGAAAATGTTAACATTAAAAAGTATTGCACAATACCATTAGTATTGAATAATTTTGTTTAAATAAATACTCATTTTGCACATCACTAGCTTATGACCTAACAGTAGGCGTCACTTATATTTAGAAGTATGCAAAGAATTGGCGCTTATTTTAAACGCTATTATATCATAAGTTATAAGTTTAATAGAACTCTATGATAGCATTACAAAAAAATATTATTTAAAACAAAATTACAGCTAATGATACTCACGATCAGCACTCTTGCTCGTGCTCGGAGAAAATGAAACGCTGGAGCCTGTGCTCACGCCCTGCTCACACCAAGGTACCTTTAGCCAAATAATCAATTTCATGATTTGTGGGAATTTTTCTTACATAAAATTAGTTTATTTTAAGGAAATATGCAATAAACTGTACGATTTTATCACTAAATTCTTTAAAACTAAAGAATATCTGTATTTATTATTTTTATAAGTATGTAATTTTGTTTAAATAAAAACCTTTATTTCATAAAAAAATTTTTTAATATGTAATACTATTAACAAGACTTCGCAAAGGCCGGTTGGTAGATGATTGGTACCCCTTCCTTGACTGACTGACTGGCCCCGAGAGTGACCGCGCTCGCCGAGCGTCAAGGCTTAATGCACAATTTTTAATACAGTATTAATTTTTTTAATATAATTAAGCTTTAATTTTTTTAAATATCATCTTATGTACAGATTTATGAAGTATCCTATTATTATATTTTGATTTATGCATTTTCAAAACAAGTTAGTGTAGTCTGCTTAGGGTACAATGGATATAAGTTAGGTACTTCGGGCCTCCTAGCTATGTTAAGTCCTACCGTCTGTCACAAGTAGGTTACATACAACAGACTCGCTTCGCTCGCCCGTCAAGTTTCGATGTATACCAACCCTTTAAAATGGGAATATAAGGTAGATATTTTATAGTAAAAGCTAAATGCTATCTATAAATGAAGCTGACTGAATGGCTTAGTGGTCTAGGCATTGGCTCATTATTGAGTCAAAAATTCACACAGTTCACTAAGTGGCTGTGGGTTCGAGTCTAACTGCATGCCAAAAAAGTTTTCCAAGTCTAGCATAGACTAAGCAGCCCAACGTAGGGTACTTTATTACTCTTAAAGGGCTGTAGATTAGCTGGAGATAGTTGAGTGTTCCACAGTGAATGTGATTCACACTATCCTAATCTGGCATAAACCGCCTTAATACCTATGAGTCGGAAAGGCGGGATATA